>CAKNYM010040981.1:18504-43895 GCA_932195095.1 Andricus curvator
TTGTCTTGGCACTGTTACAGCCATAAATGCAAGACAAGTCTGTATATCTGACAATCTCTAGCTAGCGAGACGGAACCAGACATCATGGTTCTGAAGACATATTGAAGGCATTCAAGACCAAATATTTTCACCCTGGTGGAATATTACTCTTTCTTCCACATCTGCAATATTTTAAAATAATATTGTTATTCTATTGCTGGTAACTTTTTCATTGAAAGACATTATCAAACCAACACCGTTCTATCAACATATATTTCAATGACCTCTTTTTTTTTAGTGTCAATTGAGCAAGCTCTTCCAATGGACTAAAAAGTTAACACAAAATCACGTATTGTATAGCCTCTGCTTATTATTAAGAAAATACCTGTAGAATGCCTTTTTGACGTAAATTCAAGGTCAGATCAATATATATCCTTAAAAATGTTTACGTGAAATGTGTATTTGAAGTGATAAAGAATCTTAAAGTTATTTATGCAAAATATTGTGCGAGTGTTTTGCCTTTGTTTCCGTGAATGTGGCGCCACGGTCGGGATTAAGAAGGTACTTTTTTTATTAGTACATCCCTAGTTTACTTTAGTGAAAATATTTTCAGCTTTTCTCTATGTCTACTACTTGTTCACCAGTAAATCTCTGGAATCTCATACTGGTATCTCGGTGATAAATCAGAATACTGCTTCAAACAATGTCGATTTCACTGGTTTAGCGATTAGGAGAGCAGATTTTCTGACTCATCGACATTCCCATATGACGAACCGTACTTCCACTAGCCTCTCTCATTTGCTAAACATATTTGAATAGGTGTGGGGGTAGGCGTGTATAATAATATTATAGTTGGAGTTTTTACATATTTCTATCGTAGTTGAGCCGTTTTCTGGGGAGCAGTAACTAACACTTTATTTGGTGCCATTCAGAATTTGTGGAAATTCCCACAGTGTTTTCAGAAAAAAATTTTAATTACATGCTATCAAGTTAGAATTTAGTAGAAAGTGACGAATTCTGAACACCCATCGAAAAGTGTCACATACGAACCTGACGAATCTGCACAGAAAATTGTCAATAGTCTCTTGAACTGAACCAGTGAAATTGTCAATGGCTGAATCAGTATTTTGAATTATTACTAGTGCACCAGGGATTTTCCGTCTTTGACTGGGTGAACAGTAAGTGACTCAGCTAAAATAGCGTTACTGAATATACAAGTTACGCCAAATGATAGATTCAACTTCTGGCTGTTTCAGCCAGTGAGATTTTACTACTACATTTCAAGACAGTGATCTCTCAAAATGAACTAGTGAAATCTTACTGATTTCTAGTGAAATTTCACTGGTTGAAACAGCCATAAGTGTGTCACTGACAATCAGTGAGAATTCACTGGTTCACTCAGTGGAATTCAGGCACTGGTTTAACCAGTGAGGTTCACTGGTTTCCCAGTACCAGTAGTCATTTGGTCGTACGCCTTGTCGTCTGTCAGCTAGTTAGGTATGATAATTATTATTCGTGACAGTAACAAGACAAAAAGCAACAGGTGCAAAATTATGTTTTAAAATCCGCACTTTACTCTCAGAACAATAAATGGAGGCCGGGCTGTGATATATACCATTAAGCTATTTCCCTTTCGGCGAGCCTCTAGGGGTAAGCGTGACGCTACCCGATTCGGGTAGTGTTTCTAGGTGGATAGTTTCTTGTAGTAAATAACTACAAGTGTGGGCTCACCACACCCACGGCCGCCAACAGCAACGCAGTAGTATCAGACGGTCACCCATCCAAGTACTAACCGCGCCCAACACTGCTTAACTTCAGTGATCTAACGGGAACTGGTGTTTCCAGCGTGGTATGGCCGTTGCCATAATATAATATATAATGGGATATAATGGGATATAATATGTTGTGCCTAATTGGGGGGAAGGCCCGTCGTTATGTCAAGGTATCCCGTCGCCCAAATCAAACCTAAGTGGCCAGAGCCCTTCCCACCTTCAAGCGAAAGATATTACACACGGAAAAAATTTATCAGTGAAGAAGTTACGAACTTGTAGCTAGGTCTCGGATACGAGATAACAAAATGAAACATTAAATCCTTATTTCTATGAGAAATATATGGATAAATTTCGAAGTTTCTTACGAACAGTTCGAATTTCCTACGAACAGTTCCTGAAAATTTCAGACTGAAATAAAAAGAGGAAAAATTTTATTTGTGCGATTTAATTTTATATTAATTTATAAATTCGCAACTCAGAAGATTCGAACCTCAAACACTGCTGACTCACCAGTTTCTAAACATAAACCAGGAGTGCGTAAACACGCGCAGCCATTGAGGCCAAACAAAATAGGTATTATAAAACTTCTAGCCACTCATCCGACGAGCTCGAGGCACACATACGAGCGCACACACGCACCGCGCGTGTGTGCGTGGGCCACGTACAGGGAGACTTAGTTTCGAGTTCCCAGATTTGTCGGGCAAGCTCGTGAGTGCTCTGAGAATCTTTTCCCAATCACTCGTAATATTTTTGTAATTATTCACGTGAAAAAAAGTGATGAACCGTTTTAGAATTTTCACATCGAGTTCGTCAATCTTTCTTAAAATTCGCAGGTTATTTACGAAAATACATAAATATCCGATGAATTTTTCTCATATCCGAGACCTAGCTACTAGTTCGTGACTTTTTTACGGATAAATTTTTTCCGTGCATCCCCTGCTTATTGCATCCAGGCGCTAGATATTGATAACACAAACACTAGTACACAATAAGGTTCGTTTTCACTCGAGAAATGTCAATAGCTGACTGGCGACGCGCGCGTACCAGACGATTGGAGGTTCATGTCTTGCCCGCGTGGAGCGCTATAATATCACTGATTGAATCTATTCACTTACCGTCACTGGTATATTCAGTAACGCTCTTTCAGTTGAGTCACTTACTGATTCATCGAGTCATAGTGGGTAAATCACTGATTCACCAGTGATAATTCAAAATACTGATTGAACCAGTGCCAATTTCCCTAGTTCAGTTTAAGAGGGTGTATTTGGAAGTTCGGTTTTCTGTATATAATTCTTTGTGATGGAAAATTTTCATATTTTTTAAATACTTTTTACAGTTATTCTAATTACTTTATTCACAGTTTGGTATAAAATGATTTTTTCAACTTGAAAAAAACGGATAAGCCGAATGAGTTAAATGAGTCTTTCAATAAATATAAATCGGTTCACATGCCCAAGCGACAGTATACTAATTTAGTTTTTGGACAAAAGAATTATGTCCTTTAAAATATTTTTGTTTAGGCTATATTTTCAAAGTTGCATGAAATTTTGAAACGTTTGTTGTATTTCTAGCTTTGCCGTACATGTATTCGATATTTATTCAGAAAACCTAGACGACTAGATGCGATATTCTTAATATTTTTAATTGATATTTCTTGAAAGTTGTGCATTTTTTATTAAAAGCAAAAATAATTCCTAATAACGACAACAGCAATGTAAAATTTTTAAGAATAATTTTCAGTTCGGGTAATTTTCTCCACGTAAGACAGATATATTATCGATTTATTTATTTGATTTATAATAAGACTGGAGGGATAAATTATTTCTTTATGTTAAAACGCTCGCTTCCAAACGTTGTTATCCAAAATAAATTTTCCGTTTTCATTTGAAGTAAACATATTTTATTATATGATAATTAATAATAATAAGTTTAAACAGTGAATAAAGATACACAACATTTTCAAGAGCAATTTTCATTTGAAAATTGTATCTGTATAGAAAAAAATAGTATTAGAGAAATTTGTAAAATTGTATGTGTATCACAAAAAATTATTTTTAGCGGTGATATTCAAGCAGAAATTTTTTTTATTTTCGGAATTATTTTTTTTGCCTGTAGCAAGTGTAAAAATATTATTTTTACTGTTTTTCATTCAAATTTTTTCTTGATTGATATATGGAGAGGCTTTTTTATCAAAATCAAAATTTATATTCTATAATTTTTTTCAAAACTTTCTGTTAAATGATAGAAAATATATGTAAAATATTATAACCAATGAAACAGCATTTCATTTGTGTGGTGAAATACCTCTCCTAAAAATCATTTTAGCTCCAAAATCTTGCGCTTCGTTATAATAAGAAAATTCTATTGAAAATAATTTTTAGTTGAAAATTTTATCACCCCAGTGGAAGATTAATGTTAGAAAAATTAGATTCAATTTTAGGATCGATGGGAATTTTTTTTTTTTTTTCATGCAGAAGTTTTCTCTTGCCAGTAATTTATGCTCGCAATAATTTTTCAGTTTCTGTGCACTCAATTTTGGGAGATTGTTTATATTGTTTTTTATTTAGAAACTTGTGGGGAATAACATGGGTTAAAGCAGATAGATTTTGAATTTTGAAAGCAAAAACTAAGTTAAAACAGTAAAATATTCTTTTTACATAGAAAATAATGTTAGCGAATCTTTGTAGTAAATTGTGAAAATAGTAAAAAATTTTGTTTTATTTATTTTCTTAAAATATTATGGTTTAATATCAATTTTTCAAAGTTTCTTTTCATAAAGTGTTAAAGCAATTATATAGTAAGGTACTCATTTAAACTAATAGAACAATGTTTAATATTGGTCATGTTCTTGTAAATTTTTGGAATAGTAACGGTATATAAATTTTTGTCAAAGAACAATTACCGAAACGATTTGTTGATTTATACTTTCATTTGGCGAATTTGGAAATGGCAAATATGTTTATCTCCTATGTTGCAGCAGAAGTAAAATACTTGTTACCAAAATAATGATATTTTTGTGAATATTAACAATTTTTCTTTCAAATGATACCACTTGGCATTGTAAATCATGCACGAGTAAAGAAAAATTAATAAAAACAATGTAACTAAACATAAAAACTATGCTTTCCAATTCTCTGACTTGTTCCCCAGTGTGGCGTCACTCGGAATTTAAGACGTCATTCTTCCATTTAGTAACTTGCTTTTCTTGACACCTACGGCAAAGCCTGAAGTTAGGGTGCATCGATTTTTCACCGCTGGGGGGCGGCAGGCCCCAGGCCCATTTCTTGTTCTTCTATCAGGGACGCCGGACCGCTGCATCCTGAGACGTGTATATGTACACTGCACGTGACATGGCACTTGACCGTCAACCGCGTCGCATCCCCGCATTGTCAATTTCACTTATTCCCTATTTGGAAAAGTTATTTTTTCATTTATGTTAAATCGTTTATTCCTCTATTATTCCAAATACTATCGAATCCCCAAACCCAGTAAGAATTTCAGGTAGCATTATTTCGCTTAAATAATTTAGATATAAAAGAATTAACGAAATTTTCAAAATTTATTTTCATACATTATTGGTATAAAATAATTTTCAATTGTGATTTTTAGAAATAATTTAATTTTTATAATAAAAATTTCTTACATTTAAAGAGTTAGATTAGATATAAGACGTTATATTGATTATCTAAGTCACACCTCCTATCTAAGTTATTCCTCATCCCACAGCATGAAAATTATCCCAGGGACCCCTCTCCAGATTTCCCAAAGTACTGACCACAGTAAATGATGTATGAACGCTGATATTTCTGTTATGCGTAATGGAGATTTCTCTGTATTTTTAGGTTATGTTAACCCTCATTATGGTTATGTTAATGGCGTTCTACACCAAATTTCCCAGAGTACCATTCTTGGTGAACCCCCCACTCCAAATTCCCCAAAGTGAACGCCACAGTGAATCCCCACCCCAAATTCGCCAAAGTTCTACCCACGGTAGACCCCCCACTCCAAATTCGCCAAAGTACCAGGCATGGCGGACCCCCCACTCGAAATTCGCCAAAGTACGAGGCATGGCGGACCCCCTACTCCAAATTCGCCAAAGTACGAGGCATGGTGGACCCCCCACTCGAAATTCGTGAAAGTACCAGGCATGGCGGACGCCCCACTCCAAATTCGCCAAAGTACGAGGCATGGTGGACCCCCCACTCCAAATTCGCCAAAGTAACAGGCATGGCGGACACCCCGATCCAAATTCTCCAAGGTGCACCTTATCTACTGAGGATATCCATACAATCGCCAAGTACGAAAACTTATTGGAATAGATCGATCTTTCTCATTATGTTTTAGCAACTCCACTCCTGGATGTTTGCCTAGACGTCTGGCGCCTACCCCCACTCCTCGGCTGTTTGTCTGGGGCTTCTCTCGCTAAACGCATGTGTTTGTTTAAAGTCTATTAACCCTTAACCGGCACACTTCATGTATGGAACGTAAAGGGCACACTAGGTGAGTCAGTTGCATGTATTTTTTCTAATACCTGAGAATTGAGAGCGAATAGTTTTGGAATATATAAAAATAAATTGAAAATGATGTATAAAATTAAAATCGGTAAAGCAAGTTAAAAAGGCTTTTTTACACGAATTCGATCACTTTTTCAATTTTTATTATTTTTCTACCAAAATTGAACTGATTGCTCTTGAAATAATGCAATTTCACACAAAGGTAAACGTAATAGTGTATGCTAAAAAAGTTTTAATTTGAGCCGAAATGTGTTTTTTTCATAAAAACTGAAATTACGTATTTCGTCTTTTTTTTATTCTATACCCTTTGTTTTGACGTTTGAATGGGACATATTGCAAAAAAATTCCCTGGGTCATCTAGGCCCGTAGTACCAGTTAAGACTTAATAAAAGATAAGGAGAGGTGGAAGAGGGAATTTCTAGGAAATGTGTGATATGAGTTTACTTTAATTACCTTAATTAAGAATTTAAAAAAAGCGAAAGAATATATATGTGAGGAATAAGATAAGATTTAATTAAAGTTTAAATGCAATCTTCAAAATTCAAAAGATATGTTTTATTTTAATACGGTATGGGTTGCAAATAAGTGGAACACATACACAAACATATGTATGAAGTTTAAAATTGTCTTTCTTAAAAAATGCTTAAAATTTGTATGTAAATTAAAAATATTTAAATATTATATTTAATCGTTTTATGGGGGGAAAACGCTAAAATCCAGCATCACTAACACCTTTGGTGCTCAAAAGTCGTGTACAGGAAGCAGAACATCCGCTTCTACTAAGAGAACATGCCTCCAAGGTCTGAAGACAAAGGTCATTTATGTGATTGAATTCTGGGCACCAGCCGATGGTTATATCACGGCAAAGGAGGAAAAGCCACGGGTTAAATATCAAGAACTTCTTTTCGAGCTTAGTAGACTGTACCAAGGCTACAAAGTCCATCTTATAGTTCTCATAATCGGCTGCTTTGGAAGTATGAAGGCTTCATTTTACAGCCAACTCAAAAAGGTTCCGGCTTGCCAGCGTCAGGCTCAGTCCATCGCGAATCGGATGCAAAAGGCTGTTCTTCTGGTATCACTTCATCTGGCCCGTCAACACTGTTCCTCATAACATTTTACAAAGATGAGTAGCTCTAAATAAGTATCCAGAGGTGAAAGCTTCATCTCCAACTGTCCCGTCTGCCGCGTAAGGTCATCCGCGGCTAGTGACCGGACTCCAAGGAACAGTGTTGTACAATGTCATATCGCGTAAATTTCCCACTCTTGCTCAGCCCTATCCGACTCCTTAGCTTTTGCATGTCACGCATCCGTAAATATATTACTTGCACGGGATAGCGCCAAAAAATCCCGACAGAGAGCGCAGGCGCGCATCGGCCGTGTTTTAACATTATCTCGTATGGGACCTTGTACAAATAATTCATAAAATGTTATTTTTCAATAAGAAAAATATAAGGAAACTATTACAATAGATTAACAGACATTCAATAATATTTTTAGGGAAAAATCTGAGGAAAAATAGTGACAGGGATAGAGAAAAAAAATTAACTGTGTATTGTTTTTCACACAGTGCGTCAAAGTAAATTAAATAATAAAAACCAATAATTATTAAAGTAATCATTAAATTAATAATGTAATAATTAGAAAAAAAAATTCACCTCAAAATATAGTTTAAAAATTTATTTAGATAAGTAAGAATAATAATAACTACACCAGAGACTCGATAGATGAACAATCTCGGGGGTTGCCCGAAAATAGCCTTGTTCATATAACGCGTACAGCGAAACGTAAACAGGCAGGGCTGCCTGAACCGTTTCCATAATATTGCGCAATCTACTTGACTGCGTAGTATAGTGCATGCGTACCTTCAGAGGCGGAGTCGCAACCGTCTCTCGCCCTGCTCCCTGAGAAACTGCGGGGACCAGCAATTCTAGGAATTCATATAACGCGTTCGATCGCGCGTTCAAATAGCGAGTCTCTGGTGTAATATTTTTTACCTAATTCCCGATTTCATTGTTGCATAAAACTTACTCTCATCAATAGGCAACAGGTAATAGGTCATATTTGCAGTCATACATAAAGAACTGATTTTATAATTAGCAACCCCAGGCGGAAATATTATATATAGTTTATTTATAGTGTGAAGTATTATATATAATATTCATTTGTTCTATACATTTTTTATATAAAACAAATGAATATTATATATAATACTTCACACTATGTATAAACTATATATAATATTTCCGCCCGGGACATTGTATTTAGATACTACAGCAATATTCGAGAATCGCTTTGATTAAACCAATGATATTTTTAAAGCTATATTCGTTGCAGGAAATATTAAATAATACATCTAAACAAAAGCCTTTAAAATTGAATAATATAAAAATTCAAGTGTTACAAGTTTATATAAATTTTAATCAGCTCTCAAAATCAAAAAATTTTACAATGAAATTTTGTAAATTTTGCAATTTCAAAACAATAAAAATTGAATATTTGCAGATAAGAATTTTCAAAATTGGATCTTTATAAATTCAATTAAATTTAAATTGTATTATTTTCAATTTAAAGCGTACAAAATCGAAGAACTTAAAATTGAAAACTTTTAAATTTAAATTAATTTTTAGTTGGAAGCGATTAAAATTTGACAGTTTTAAAATTAAAAAAAATTCATCATAATTTTCACCGTTCAAAATGAAAATATTTTCAAATAAAAAACTTTAGAATTGAATTATTCTACAAAAACGTATAAAAGTTTACATTAAGTTATGCACAATGATTGTAACGTAAAAGGGGATAATTGTATAGGTATACAAATTGAATACGTGAATTTTTGAAACATTGAGAAAATAAAAACAAAAAAAATTCAATGAAAAAGACAATACTGAAATAGGGGACCTCTAAATCATATCCGCTTTTTAATTAGGTTTTTTCTTAATTTTTAAAAAATGAAGTTCTAATTCACTTAATTTTTAACGTTCAGTAGCCGACATTTTTTCTTTTTTAATATTTCCGATTTAAAATTACTTTTTATTTTTAACGTTTTTGTAGAATAATTCAATTTTAAAGGTTCATAATTGAAGATGTTTTCATTTTGACCGGTGAAGTTTTTTTTTCTTAGAAAAATTTGTCTAATAAATTTTAATTTTAAATTGTATATTTTTAATGAAATAACAGTTTAAAATTCTACAATTTCAGAAGATTTGACTTTCAAATATTCAATTTAGTTTTTAATTTCAAATTGTCAAATTTTAATCTCTGCGAATTAAGAATGATTTAAGTTCAAAATTTGTCAATTTTAAGTTCTTCGATTTTGTACGCTTTTAATTAGAAATAATACAATTTCAAGTCTTTTAAATCTAAAACGATCCAATTTTCAACATTCTTATCTGAAAATTTTCCATTTTTCATTGATTTTAAATTGTCCTGTTTTCGAAGTTTTAATCTGAAATCATTCAATTTCGAAATTCTTCAATTCAAAAGAAAATTCTTTAATTTTGAACGTGTTTAATTAGAAATAATATAATTTAAAATTTCTTTGAATTTTAAACGATCTAATTTGCAAAATCCTTATCTGAAATTATTCAATGTTCATTGCTTTGAAATTGTCCAATTTTCAAAATTTGTGTCTGAAATTTTTTTAATTTGAGAGCTGAGTAAAAAATTGTTTATTTCAAGCACTTGAAATATCAAATCATTCAATTTTAAAAGCTTTTGTTTAGATTTATGATTCAATATTTCATGCGACAAACATAGCTTTTAAAATGTGATTGATTTAATCAAAGCAATTCTCGAATAATACTGTAGTAACTAAATACAATGTTCCTAATTATAAAATCAGTGGATGCAGTTTACTGTTTGCTACGGCGATGAATATATCATAAAAATGATACTTGTTTAATCAATCATCAATGTGAGTGATTAGTTATGTATTGTTGCAAATATTACTTTTGTTATTTATTAATAACAGTAAGTTTTATCAAAAAATGAAACCCATAATTTAGTATTTATTATAAGTTTCGAAATTAACATATTTTGCATAGATTTACATTTTGTGTATATAATTTTCCTCTCTGTACATTTTAAAACCCCATTATATATATAATTTTAGAAAAAGGTTAAACAACCACGGCAGAGTTCCACTGGTAGCAACTGTCATCTAAAAACGACGCCGGCTCCCAGTATCACACTTATGGCCACGTCTCACGACCGTGAGATGGGTGGTGAATTCGGCAGGGCAGGGTCGCGGCCAACACCGTAAGAGCGACAAGGATGGTAATAAAGCACTCTTAGGGCCCCATTATGTCTGTACATATACGTCGTTCCCGCATGTGTATGTGTTCTAGGTACTCAATGTGTGCATGACACGCTCTGCACCTACCACTGGGAACTTCTTGACATAAAATGCGGTCACGGTATACTAAAGTGGAAATGACACCGTCCTGGCATGCGAAAATGAAATCCTCTGTACCTGAATTAAGCCCTGATGATCTGAGGGAAGCAAAAGTTTGCTCCTTCGACAAGGACTGTTTCTCTACATTTCTATGAAAGGTTCCGTGCATATTCTTGTCGAGTAGCTGTTGGTGAAATTTTCCAACATCTGCTTTCCTTACTTCGGCTTTTAGAAGTGAAGCATCTAAATGGAGTAATGTACTTTCCTCACTTCTGATTTTAAAATTCAGACCAAGGGTCTCGGCCGCCTGCTCCGCGGCTTTGTAAAGGAACGCTCCTTTGCCAATCATTTCGTGGTTATTGACCATTTTTAGGAGAGGCTATCTGCCAGTTGCAACGATTCAAGCTGTACTCAGAACAGTTCGGTTATGAAGACACTGGAGATTCAGAAGTCCGCGTCCGCCTTGACCATGTGAGATGTATAAGGGATCGTCCATAAATTACGTAAGACGTTTTTCTTTTGTTTATATCGTTGTGTCCTTTTCAACTTCACATCAATTTTATTCTCGTCTTTATTTAAACAAAAGAAAAACGTCTTACGTAATTTATGGACGGTCCCTAATCGCGGAACAGACAAATTGATATGCAAGCTTTTATCCATATGCATGATCTTACGTGTGGCGATATCAAGGGCTGTAAGCTCGTTCTTTGTCCATTGAAACACTCCAAACGAGTAGAGTAGAACCGGGGCGGCAAGCATGTTAGTCGCAGATACCT
Organism: Andricus curvator; assembly: GCA_932195095.1. NCBI lineage: Eukaryota > Metazoa > Arthropoda > Insecta > Hymenoptera > Cynipidae > Andricus > Andricus curvator. The sequence goes on from CAKNYM010040981.1 coordinate 29,939, forward strand.
TGTTCAACGCCGACAGATTGAACGACCAAATCTGTCGAAGAAGATGTTTGTATCTGCTTCGGAGAGACTCCTTCACTGATGTTACGTCCTGAATGCGGCTTTGAGGCACGCCCATGTATGTATAGGTCTCTCCAGGGTTAATATATCTAATAACACTTATATTCACAAGCTCAGGGTCCTTGGGAACCTCCAATAACCTTTCCTTCCTTTAGATGAATTTTGGCACACTTGTCCAATCCAAAGTCCATCCCAATCTCTCCTGCGTACCTCTTGTGGATATTTATAGCAGTATGAAGTTTGCTTTTACCAGAGGCATAGATCTTCAGGTCATCCATATAAAATACATGAGTGACCTTATGCTCGCGATGATTAGTGTCGTCACAGAGGAATCCGAAAGAATTTCGGAGTGCGAGAGCTGGAGGCAGAAGTGTGATGCAAAAAAGCAAAGGACTCATTGTATCGCCCTGAAAGACGCCCCCCTGGAAGGTGACACTGTTTCTTGTCACACGATAATTTCCAGATAAGATGGTAAAACTAGTTTTCCAAAGGGGAATCAATCCCTGTATGCATCTCACTATGTGTGGATGCACCTTCAAGCTTTCCAACAGACAGATGATAAGTCTATGAGAGATTCAATCGAAAGCTTTCCGGTAGTCAATCCAGACCATTGACAGGATGCGCTGATGGGCTGCAGCATCTTTACAGACCTGTCAATTAGCAGTTTCTCTCGACAGCCTGCTACACCTTTTTTCGAGCCACGTTGTTCGTACGTCTCTCGCCACATATGCTCAATTCTTCGAACAATCCTGTTGTTTGGGACAGCTGTAAAGATCTCATACAGTGTATTCAAACAACTTATTGGCCTATAATTCTCTGAGTTGGACAAGTTGCCTTTATTCGGTAGGAGTATAGTGCGTCCTAACATCAGCCACTGCGGAATGGGCTTTTGCGACTTTAAATATGAGGTGAATATGCGGGAAAAATGTTGGTGTGTAGAAGTAAACTTGTTCCACCAGAAGTTCTTGATACAATCTGGTCCTGCAGCGGAAAAGTTTTTCGTGCCTCTGAGTGCTTTTGTCACCTCTTCAGCAGTGATTGATGGACAGTCCTCCTCAGATGTTATAAGGTTGTCGCAAAACTCCTTGAAGCGAATGATATTATCAGTATCTTCTTTCTACTTCAGTGTTTTCGGGATCTTGTATACCTCTATACAAAAACTCTCTACCTCGTTGGGCTTGGGTGGATTTCTGAAAGAAACAGAGTGATCACTGAAGAGGCGCGATGGGTCAGCAAGAAACTATTGCTTTTCACTGATCCATCTCTCCCTCTTCTGTATTCTCCTCCTTGTGTCCGATAACACCCGTATTTTGATAGCAATATGCTGCTTGATTGTCACCAGTTTTGACTTATTCAGTGTGTGATTGAAGATACTCTGTTCTCGGGCGAACTTTCAAACCCTTTCCGCGATCGGTCTACCAGACGTTATGTAGTCAATCACACACTGAATACGGGACGGATTCTGTCTTGCCCATCCAATCTTCTTGTTCAGTTGATGCAAGCGTCTTTTGGTCTTTTGATCCATCGGTGGTTTTATCCTTAGATTTGAATCAGCCAATGCTCTCGCAGCACCATAAACTGAACAATTGATAATCCAGAAGTCGGACTGCTCGGAGATATCCTCATGGAGGGAGGCTTCCATTTCAGCCAGATCTTGGGACTTAGGGGGAACCTGCAGGTCAATGTTCCTCATTGTCGTGAAAACGCTATCATCTCTCAGAAAGAGTCTGCTTTCTGCGTTTCCATAAGTGTGATTTACCGCTGTTCTGCTGGAAACCAGTGTCATTTTTAGATGACAGTTGCTTTTTAAAAAAAATATATATATATTAGGTAAAGAATATTGGTTACTATTATTTTTATTTCTTATCTAAATTAATTTTCAAGCTATATTTGGAGGTGAATTATTCTTCCCATCAATTACATCATTAATTTAATTATTACTTCAATTATTATTGCTTTTTATTATTCAATTTAGTTTGACGCACTGTGTGGAAAACTATACACGGTTTAAATTTTTTTCTCTATCCCTGTCACTATTTTTCCTCAGAGTTTTTGCCTAAAAATATTATTAAATGTCTGTTAACCTATTGTAATAGTTTCATAATTTTTTTTTTTTATTGAAAAATAAAATTTTATGAATTATTTGTACAAGGTCCCATACGAAATAATTTTAAAACAAGGCCGATGCGTGCAGGCGCTCTTTGTCGGGATTGTTTGGCACTATCCAGTGCAAGTCATATATTTACGGAAACCTTTTCAAGGAGGCGGATAGGGCTGCTCTTGCTTACCTTCTAGGATATAAGGAGCAGGAGTGGATGACCTACACGTTCCGGTTGCGTCCGCATTGGTTGGTTTAAAGAACCATGATCGTAGCTTCCGGAGCCTGCAACTTCTCAAATAATAATAAAATATCGAAGGTGTTTTCGTGTTGGCGTTACGGTAAAACTTGATCTTTCCTCTCATGTCTTTGACGACTACGTTGGCTGTAACATTGCTACTGATAGCCTTTTCCATGCCAGATAGGCAGAAGACGAAGAGAAAAGGGACTAAGAGGAGCACCATTTATCATGAAGAATTTTATAAATCTGTATCTTCATTGGTCGTTTCCCGAGGATCGTCGGGGAGTCGGTGGTGGTGTGGTGCGTGATGGGCAGGTAGATCTCACCGGGATACCGAAAGAACTACTGTCAGCCAGAAAATCGACAAGAAGTGGTAAGCTGCAGAACGTCAGCTGCGCCGGCAGAGAAAGTTTCGGTTTGGAGTCCCCAGCCGACCACTTCCACTGGAATGCTACGGCAGTGCATTAACTTTAAAACTTATCATGATGAGTGCTTGATGCGCTGCCAATTCGAACACGAGACGGGAGCGATCACAACTTGTCTCGACGGGACGGCCTTCCGCAAAAATTTGTAGTAAATGTCGCCTTAGTGTGATTCTGGCGTCCGGCCTCAGTGCGAAGCACATCACAAAGGTAATTTACACCAATGCCATTCGTCTCCTAACATACTCCTTTGGTTTGGTCACCTATTCCATGACTGTCCTGGAGAGGCTTAACAGAATCATCCAGGTGAAAATGTCTGAACACCGAATGCACCATAAGAGGGCAGCTGTAGAGAGAATAGTTCTACCACGCAAGCTTGGAGGCAGAGGGGTCATGGATGTTCGTCGATTACGTGACTCTCAGGTTACGCAATTGCTGAACGCTGAACAGCTAGCTACTCAATGGCGGGGTAAACAGCTGTACAAACAACACCCCCAGACGTTAGATCTTCCTTGTGTAGATAGTGATCCTTCAAACCTCTGGTTAAGGCGGGAAGAACTCTTCCCGGAGACGGAATGATTCGTTATTGCCATCCAGGACAGGGTAATGAAGACGAGGAATTACCAAGAACACATCCTTAGTATCACGGCAGTGATCGAAAGATGCCGTCTTTGTGAAAATTTCAACGCGAACATCGAGCACCTATTTGATGGCTGTACTATGCTTGCCTCGCAAGAATATACGCGTAGACATTAGGATTCTGCTGGGATCATTCACTAAAAAAATGCTCTGATCACTGGCTTACCAGAGAGATTTGAGCGATACTACAAATATAGCCCAATTAAAGTACTATAGAACGAACACCATCTCCTTTACTGGGATAGGACTATTCTGACTGACGAACGAGTTAGACATAATCGTCCAGATGTCCTATGCTCAGATAAACGTGCTCAGCATGAGAGAATAATAGACCTAAGCGTTCCTCTAAACAATAACATTAGGCTCCGATACACTAAGAAGATCCAGAAATATTCTGAGCTGAAGCAGGAGATCCTGACCGTGTAGATGGTGAACGTTCTGGAAACGTTCATATAAGGTGCGTACAAATCTTGGAAGAGCTGGGAGCTCGAAATTCGCTACATCTGATTCAGAAGGTAGTATTGATGAACACGCGCCACATCGTCCGGAGTTTTCTGGGCGTGAACATTGATAGCGACTAAAATCGACTTCCATGGCCATCCCGCGTACACGGCAGATGACTGTGATAATCACATTTTTAATTTTTGACTTTTAATTTTTGACCTTCCTTCTTTGTATGTCCGTGTGCTGTATGAAGTTGGGTTTGTCTCTCGCCGTCTAATGTAAATAAAATTAATATTTTGAATCGTTGGTCTCAGTCGTTGGCATTGGAACTAACATTTCGTAAGAAAGATGTATCCCTATAAACGGGCTCTCCAGTATGAATGTTCGTTATCTATAAGGCTCTCCAGGATGAATGTTTGGATAGCTATAAACGGTCTCTCCAGTATGAATGTTGGATCCCTATAAACGGGCTCTCCAGGATAATTGTTGGATCCTCATAAATGGGCTCTCCAGAATGAATGTTGGATCCTTATAGGGCTCTCGAGCGTGATGGTCGGATCTCAATAATAACAATCGCTAATTTTGAGTATATATTATATATATTTATATCTTTCAGTTGTAAACTATTTTAATTTTTTCAACTTATCATAAACCGGGTTTGCTAGTTGTGATTAGATGTAATTTTGTTTTGATTTGGTGAATAACTCTATTTTAATATGTTTATACATAACCCTAATCTCTTTTATTTATCTTGCTCTTCTTTTAGAAAATGAGTTTTATTATTAAACTCTGAAATTTATTTCTAATTTAAAAGTCATTAAAGTAGAATCATAGAAGTTAATTATTCCTTTCAGCAGTAGTCTAGAATCTAAGAAGCCATTACTATAACTTTAAAATATTGCCTCATACAGTCTAGCGAAACAAGACCCGGCCAAACAGCCGACGAAGGCGCGTAGGCGCCAGACGTCTAAGCAAATATCGAGGAGTGGGGGTAGGACGACCGGCAAGCCACAGTGGTCCCTTACTACTCGTGTAGTTCTGTAAGTTGTGCATAATGCACATGTAACAGCTATGTAATAGTGTGATATGACCGTTCTGTAACAGTCATTTAGCATTTGTTACGTAACTTGGTTACACGCATAATGGACATTAGCAACAGTTATGTATCAATGTGCCATGACTGTCATGTGACAAACCTGTATCATTTGTACTTTAAGTTGGTTATACACATAAGCTATATGAATTCTTCTACCTTGTTACGTAACGAATCTAAAAAGGGCTGATTTAAAAAAGTGATTACTCATTCACAAATGAAGCGAGAAACTTTTTCTAACAACTTTAGACCTTTTGAATTGAATATACTACGTTAAAAGTTTATAAAAAAATGCAAGAATTTCTCGAATTTTGTACCTCGACTTCAACTTGTGACATAAGCTAGGAACATTGTAGCAAAAATCTCAAATTTATACCACACAGTCTTTAAAGCAAATAAAACTTAAAAAACCTTCGTGAGTTTTCATGATACGACTAAAAATGTCAAACTCTTAAATGTCAAGTTTCAGTCGGCGATTACTGCTGTAGACCGCGGGAGCGGTGATCGCCGAGAATTTCGCACATTTTGTTTCTTAACTTCAACTCGTGCTGTGACTTTTGATACTTACGGAAGAACTGAAATTGACAGCACGTTATCTGTCGAATCTCATCTTTAATTTAGGCCAATAAAACTTCAAAAATATTCAAGGGTTCCCAAGATGTGACAAGAAGTGTCCAAGCACGTCTGCGTCGAGTTTCAGTCGGCGATCACCGCAGACCGCCAGACTTGCTGCTAAAGCGACTAAAATTCGGCACAGACACGCTGGGATAATTTTAGTCGTATCTCGAGAACTCATTTAGATTTTCAAGGTTTATCGTCTTAAATTAAAAATAAGACTTCAATGACTGTGTGGTATAAATCTAAGACTTTTGTTACAACTTTCCTAGATCATGCCACAAGTTGAAGTCGAGGTACAAAATTCCAGAAATTCTTGCATTTTTTTTTAACTTCTCACGGGTTTTTCTCAAAGTTTCTAGCTCCTTCTTGGAAGAAGTAATCACGTTTCAAAGTCAGGAGCAATTTTTAATAGTACTTTCGCTGATCGTACAGACAATTTCCGACGATAGTGTAAGTATACCTTTTTGAAATATTTCAAAAATTAATAATAGTAATCTTTAAATTCATATAATATTTTTAACATGCAAACCTGTTTTATAGGTAATGAAACTTTTAACTTCTTAAAATTGAATGGAATAAAAATATTTACTTATTATATAATCTAAGTACTTTATCTTGAAAACAAAATCTTTATCATCCTTCTACTTTTAACTACATTTTGATCAGTTTTTATAAGGGTGTTAGATGCAAGCTCTAAAGTAAAATTCAATATTTTTGCATGACATTTACGACATAATATCAAGTTTACAAACTAATCTTATAAGAATTTTGAGCACAGAGCTTGAATACAGCCCTCTCAATGCGGAAAGTTTCATATATAAAACTCTTATACAATCTAAAACGTAAATCATCTTTAGAAAGCTAAAAGTTTTAAGTTTTGATGAGTTCCGTGAATTTGAAACATCACATGCAGTTAACTTATAAAAGCTTGTTACTATAAAAACAGTGAAAAAGTAATTATCATTTCCAAAAATAACTTTAATTATTGTTCATAATGTTGATTCAGCAATAACATTAAATCTTTGAATGAAATATTTTTAAACCCACCTTTCCATTAAGACGAAAAAATAAAATAATACATTCCTCAGTTAGCCCAGACTTTTCAGCGAAATAATCGGGGGCCCTATTAAAAAAGGGTAATTTTGCGCATAAATTGATACCTGAAATTTGACTTCGGGTTTTCGTAGCGTTAGTGTGTAGAACAAAAGCCTATATATTTCAGTCAAAATCCTAGGCCTGATTGTGGGCTTTTTTCTTTCTTTCAACGTACCCTTATATCTGACAGAAACAAAGTTTGGTTAGCAAATGCAGGTTTTATAAATATCTGCAAAGTGACGGGTCGTACGTTAAAATTCGCTTACTTTTTTACTTGGAAACAAATAAAAACCTTTCGAAGTTGCCTTTTCTTAAATATGCAATTATTTTTGCAATACTCAAGCAAAAAGTTTTAAAAATTCAGAAAATATGCCCCTTGCCACTCTTAAAAAGTGTGCAAATCTGCAACCCAAAATAATTATTAGTTTTTCCAAAAACTCATTTGCTATTAAAAAATTGACTGTATCAACGGAATTTCTACATTTTTGGCCGGTAGGATATCGTCTATAGTGGGTAATTGTACTGTACAAGAGTTGTACTATCAAGTAAATTTAGCAGCAGAGCGACTTTTTATAATTGAATTGCATAAAAATGGCTTCCAAAAGATGTTAAGTTTTTTTTCTTATAAGAAATGAAGCAGCTCCGTCAATTTTCATTGGGTAAAGCTCAAGTTTGTACCAAATATAGAAAAAAACTTCTACTAATTGTTATGAAATTCACGAAGGAATACATTCTAAATTTATTGTTTATAATCGTATCTTGAATCACGAAAAAGCTCACAGCAAAGGATCGACGCAATCAGTGGATGCGGAGTGGGGGAAGCCGCTGTCACATGCCGGGCTCTTGAGCCGGAATCGAATTCACGTGTTCAAATTGCCAACAGTTTTAATATCTCAGCAACAAATTGATGCATCAAGATTTTTTTTAAATTTGGACTAGCTTTCCATGCTGGTTACAACTCTGTTGGTTGCTTTTCAGAAAAATGATATCTAATGCCTTAAGTTTAAATCTATTTCATGTATCTTCTATAATTTCACTATTAATTATTTAATGTTGATTAGATTTACTATAGTATATACCTAAATTTCATGTATCTTCTATAATTTCACTATTAATTATTTAATGTTCATTAGATTTACTATAGTATATACCTAATTTTCTTAAAGATTTGCATATGTAAAATTACCTAATGAAAAAATGTAAAAAATACTTCAGATATTGTCTGATAACAATACGTACATAGGCGACAGCGACTTCTCCACCACTACAGACTGCGTCAAGCCTTCTTCCACAATTAGTCACCATGGTAAAAAACAAAATAAAAAAACATTGCCTCGTAAATTGTATAACAAATAGTACAGCTCTTATTCTATACTTAATGTAAATTTTATCTTTGTATGTTTAAAATAGTGGTAGCAACAATTGTTTTATGAACAAAATTATCTCCCCCCCCGCACGTGCGAATTGATCGTCGGCCCACGGTCGGGCCAACCGTCGGACGGTCGGTCCAACTTTTTGCGCCACTGGTCGGGCCAACCAGCTAAATGACAACGGTCAACCGCCTTTGGCTTCTCAAGGTCGGCCCGACATTTGGTCCCATATATGGGCCATCTATTAAGATGATGTCGGCCCAACCCTGGACAACAATGTGGTATTCAAAAGATAAATAATAATTGATTGCGAGTATTTTGACTATAAATGTTAATGGTCCTGCTTAGAATGAATACATATATTAAATTTTTAAACATTATATTACAAATAAAATTCTAACGCTACGGGGTTTCGAACCTACACCTATACCTGAATCTATTATTATTATAAATTATCTGTTAAGGGGAATATAAATTTAAAAAATTTTAAATAAATAATTTAAATCGATTACAATTTTTAGGGTTCCGTATCCCCGGGCGGAAACCCTTAAATTTCTGTTCAACAAATTTTTTTTCAACCAATTTTTTTCAACAATTTTTTTTCAACATTTTTGTTTTAATTTTTTTCAAGAATTTTTCTTCAAACAATTTTTTTCCAAAATCTTTGTTTTCAAAAATTTCTTATCAAACAATTTTTTTAAACAATTTTTTTGAAACAATTTCTTCAAAATTTTTTTAAACAATTTTTTTCAAAAAATTCCATTCGAAAATTTTTTTTTTTAGGCGCCCAGTTTGACTAATTTTTCTTCTTGTAATATTTTTTTTTTCGCTTTTTAGACCATTTTATAACGTTTGATAATGACATAAAATGTCATTTTTAATGAACATTTAAAATTTGCATAGACGGAACTTAGGTACTGAGACAATTTTTTTAATAACACATTTTTTTTAACTTTCGTGTAACGTTTTGCTTTTTAGGTGTTTCAGACTATTTTAAAACGATTAAGAATTACATCAAATGTACATTTTTCTGAATATTCACAATTTATCATACAGATGGCAACGGCCATACCACGCTGGAAACACCAGTTCCCGTTAGATCACTGAAGTTAAGCAGTGTTGGGCGCGGTTAGTACTTGGATGGGTGACCGTCTGATACTACTGCGTTGCTGTTGGCGGTGGTGGGTGTGGTGAGCCCACACTTGTAGTTATTTACTACAAGTAACTATCCACCTAGAAACACTACCCGAATCGGGTAGTGTCACGCTTACCCCTTGAGGCTCGCCGAAAGGGAAATGGCTTAATGGTATATAATATACTAATGGAACTTAGAATTTTTTTTCTTAAAAAAAAAACGAAGCGCCGAGGGGTGTCTCACTCAGGATTCAAATGAAATCGTTCGAACAAAGTAAACGAATTCGTACGAATCCTAACGATTTTGATGAATTCTGATATTGACGAACCGGAATCCTTTTTTCGGAATCCGGAGCTCCGAACGCTGTACAGTCACAGCGTTGCGGAGCGTTGGACCTACGAATTCGTTCAGAGTCCCACAAAGTTTGACGAATCCGAACGAATCCAAGCAGTGACTGCGAAGCGCGGAGTCGTACAATGCGTATAACGTACGAGTGACTGAACATTAAAAACTATTTAAAGAACATTTGTAAATGGTTTCAAGTTAAAGTGACAATAGGAATACTAAGGATGAAAATTAATATAAGAATTTAGTAATTAATATAGTAATGAACTATTACAATTTGATTAATTCTGGAGTAAAAGAAAATTATGTTGATTTTGTCCTTAATTTTTAACGTGTGAAAATTAATTGATAAATTTAATTGATTTATTAATGTATAACTGCGAATTGTTTTATTAATATTTAATAGTAAAATACCTTGAACATATATTGGGAAATAATTCTGTTCTTAACATTTTGCTACCACCGAGGCTACCACACTATAATTTCTCAATTTTTTTCATTTTCAAAGAGATAAGAAAAATTAAATTATGGGAAAAACTTATTTTGATGAATTCGAAAAAAATTTAGAATCTTTTTAATAATTTTGAAAGATTTTGATATTAAATGGTTTCAAATGTTTCTCCTAAGAAGATTTTCTACATTAATAAAAATGTCAGCTTTGATTTCAAAAACAAAAGAAATAAAGACAAATTTGATATAAATACTGAAAAATTTTAAAAATCGCTCTTAAATTTGACTATTAAGGATTGCCATTCAAAGATACATTTTTTTAACGTTGAAATAAAACAAATTATTGAGAAATTAAATCAACAAGTTCCCTCCTTTATTATCAAGGAATGTTTTGAAAGGGAAACAAAACTTAATAAAATCGCCCTTAAGGATAATAGAAAACATGATCGAAAATTTGTAAACATTCTTAATGAACAAGGAAATGTACAAAAACTGCATTGAAATTTTCACTCAGTTCTTTTTCATGATCAACCAGACCCTTGGATTCTGAATATTTCTAATGTAATTATTCCACACAGAGTTATTGACATTTTGAGATTAGGTGATGGTTTTAGCAACAAATTTGGGGAAAAAACTATATTCAACTATGTGAAATAATTAAAGACATTGAATCAAATATTAAAAAAATACCTGAGAATAAAATTGATGAATTTAGATCACAATTTATGGGTTTATCGAATGAGTTTTTAAATAATGATAATCCAAAAACTTGATTAGAAAAGGAATTGAATGAGGGTTTGATTGAAACAAAAATTCATATCTTTAATGATGAAGATAGTTTTCAATTGATTCCTAATAATCCCACCATAATGCTTCAAAAAGGGACTTTTAAAATTTTAGACACAATGAGAACTAATAAATATTTAGGTAATAAATATTGAAAGATGTGATATTGATATATCGAGTACTAATCTCTCATTAGCCTATGGACTTGTTAAAGGTCACAAAGATGACTACCCTCTACGACCAGTTATTTTAACAATAGGTTCCCCAACTAGAGAATTGAAAGAATTGAAAGTCTCTTTTGATGTAATAGCTATGTTTCCAAATATCCCTTACGAAAGAGTCGAAATTGCCATACAAAAACGTTGGGATTTGATTAAAATTAATACCAAAATTCCGAAAAAAAAACATTTTCTTGATGCTATAAAATATGTTTTTCATTCAGTATATTTCAAATTTAATAATAAATTTTATAAACAAAAGTTTGAAACTCCCATAGAATCTGTTTTATCTCCTATTTTAGCTGAAATTTTTATGGAGGATTTAGATAATGAAGTTTTCAAAAAATCAATTTTAATATTGATTTTTATGCAAGATATGTTGAAGATTCAATACTTAGTGTACATAAAAATAATGTTAACACTCTTCTTAATGATTTTAATAGTATACACCCTTGATTACAATTTACTGTTGAGATTGAAACTGAAGGTAAATTAAATTTTCTAGATTTGACTTTAATTAAAACTGATGAATGACATATTATTACTGACTGGCATAGGAAAAAGATTTGGTTAGGTAGAACACTTAGTTTTCTTTCAAATCACTCTATTCAAAATAAAATAGGAATCATTAAAAATTTGATTGATAGAGCCCTTAAATTATCACATCCAGGTTTCGATGAAAAAAATATTGAACATTGTAAACAAATTCTTTTTCTTAACCATTACCCTTTTGAATTCATTGAAAAACATGCGCATAACAGAATAAAATATATAAAAAACAAAAACAATGATCAAAATAAAATAAACAGAGAAGATTACAATGCACTTAATACTGTTGTTCTTCCACATTTTGGTAAAATCTCGAAGATTTTGAAATCATTGTTGGGAAAATTAGGTTTACATACTATAATATTTATAGAGTTCCTTTTAAGAGCAATATGATTGTAAAATTAGGAAAAGATAGATATGAAACGTTAGACAAAAAATGTGTTATTTACAAAATTAATTGTAAAGATTGCAATGCAGTTTATGTAGGGCAGACAAAAAGGGCTATTAGATTTAGGAAAAATAAACATGAAAATAATTTTCGCAGAAGTCCTAGATATCACTCAGTCCTTTCAAAACATAAGGTTACACAATTACACATGGTCATGACTTTAATTGGAATGATATTAAAATTCTTTATCATGAAAGAAATCAGAAAAAGATAGAATTCATGGAGATATTATTTATAAAGAGAGAAGGTGACAAGGCTATTAATTTAAAAAGGGACCTCTCAAGATATAATTAAGTATGGGATAGAGTAATTAATTGGTTAAAGTAATTTTCTTTGACTAGATAATAGAAAAATTTTCTTTTCTATTACAAAATTAATTTCTCAATTAAAAATTTTGATAATATTAAACTTAATTAATTTTAATTAATATTTTCTTTACAGGTTATATTAATGTTTCATACCTTTAGTTATTCCCTATAAATAATCCCTGATGAGGAGGTTTAAACTGACCTCGCAACATGTTGGTCCCCTTGTAGTATAAAGAAGGACGGAGAAAGGAAAAAGTGAGAGGTTGGTTTTTTGGTTGACTTTTTCCCTTTTTCTCCCTGTTTTTTCGATTATTTTATTCTTGTCTCTAATTAGCTGAAATGTGAGGTTGTTTTGAAATTTTATTTTTTTAATTATGACTATTTTTCCTGCTTATTTTGCAAAAATTATTCGTAGTAAAATGAAATTCTTTTCAATCTTAATTTAAACAAATTTTTAAATAGAGACACTAAACATATGATTCTTTCCAATCTGCAGGGTTTGCTTATGAATAATTTTAAGATTTCTTTGAATTAAGTTTACATAGTTTTACCTCAATTTTTTGTCAGAAATCTTTTCTTTCATTTAATATAAAAAAATAATTTGTGTAATAAGTATGCATTGAATTTTAGTGGAAATTTTTTTTTTTTTATAAATGTATTTAAATATTTTGGATTGTTTTCTTTTCCTAATTGGAAAATTTAATAATCTTAATAGATTGGTCTTAGAATCACCTACAAATGGTTTAGGTTTAATTATAGAAGAATAATTTTAAGTTTTGAATTTTGCAAAATGTGTGAGGAGAAAAAATATCGAAGACTTTGAGACAATTCTTTTAATTTCTCAGGATTTAAAAAAATTTTAGGTAAACTCAATCATACAGGGCGTCAAGAGAATGAAAAAATATTCTTAAGCTCGTTCTTAAGATTCATGAGAAAATTTCAAATGATTTTTTTCTTAATGAATTCTAAAACAAAATTGAAAAAGAATACAAAGCATTTTAAATTATTTCCTAAAATTTTAAGAAAGAGTATGTAAAAGATTTAAAAGCAAAATTCTGCCACAATACATAATTTTAGAACAAATTTGAGTAAGTGTAAGAGATACTCAGAAGTTTTCGCACGATTCAAAAATAATAAAAATTTATGAGATATTTTAGGAATTTTGTAAGGTTTCAAGAAAATAAAAAAAATTCTTTAGGTTCCTAGCAAAAATTAAAATAATTTTTCATTATGAAAAATTGATTTTAAGAGAAGGTTTAAAAAGATTTTAAGACATTTTAAAAGATTTCTAAAATGTTCAAAGAAGAATCTGAAAGATTTTAATACAATTTTTAAAATGTTGCAGAATTAACAAACATCACGAAAAATTTGAATAATTCAAAAATATTAGAAGGTTTGAAAAATTTGAAAGGATAAAAAAAGGAATTTCTTAAGATTTATTGGAAAATTTTTCAGGACTTTTTATTTTGAAAAATGAACTTTAAGGGATTTTTTATTTCTTCCAAACTTCTAAATGTCCTGAATATCTTTTAAAAAGGCTCGAATTTTTCCTAATATTTTTTAGAATCCTGTAAAATAATTTTTTTTAACCTATTGTAATACCGACATTATCGAGCCTGCGGAAAATTCAGCAAAATTAAT
>CAKNYM010040981.1:43905-62441 GCA_932195095.1 Andricus curvator
GTGACTCACATTGTATTTATCAAACGAGCTCAAATCGAATAAATATCGTATTCCAATATAATTTTGCTACACTATAGATTCATAATACATCTGAAATATTCAAAAATATTTTTTAATTTTTTCAAGAATCTTATAAAATTTATATTTATATAAGTTTAAAAACAAACTGATAATACGTCTTTTCTTGTGAGTAATTTCAATATTTGTGACTCAAAAAAAATTGTAAAAGCATTCAGTGTTACATCAAAATGTTATTTTATTTATTTCTATACAACACTTCATCTCAAACAACCTTTTTTTTTATTTAGAAAACCTCTATTATGTTTTCAAACATAATACAAAAAATGTTACGGAACTGTTGTAAAGGGGGGGGGGGGGGTCTGAAGGAAATGTTACGGTCTGTTACACGGGGAAGAGTATCTATCGGTACTAAAATGAACATCAACACCGGCGGGAAAAAAGAACAAAGCTTTTATTCTGTGGCGAACATCTGATAAAAAATTTATATTTAATAAAATTGATAATGACAATTTAAAATATATAACATTCAAATTTAAATGATAAGAAACTTATTATGCGTTTTTGACCCTTTTACAAGAGTAACTTTTTCGTTAAAATGATTAAGAATAATATATTTTATATTATTTTTACCAAGATTATTTTGATTTAGGTCTTCTAAATATTTAATTTCATCAAGCCAATTATCAAATTTTATAACCATGCATACTGCGCAGGTCCGAGATTTGTCCGGTCGCGCGGTCGTTGCGGGGACTTCCCTCGAATTCCCTACGAATTCAAGCATGAATGCCAATGATTCCCTGCGGTTCCACTCGAAGTCCTTACGGACTGCTACGAATACTTGACGATTTCATCAAAAACCATCGGACTCGTACGAATTTTCCGTTTTCAAACGATTTCACGAATTCGTGCCTTCACTGATGATTTCCTACTTTGATTTTTACGGCATACATTGCCTTACCGGAATCCTTACAGATTACCATGTGATTTCTGACGGAATAAGCCGTGATTTTTTGAGTGAGACGCCCCTCGCGAAGCGCCTACATTATGGTGGCTGTTCTTCTATCTCCTTCAAATTTGAGCAAAATCGGGTAATATTTGGGGGTGGTGCAAAGAACATGAAGTTTCCCATTGATTTAACATGGGAAAAAGTCAGCTTTTTGTAAATCTAATATTTAAACGCGATAATATGTTACAAATAATTCCGTGTTTCAGTATATTGTCCAAAATTCGTCAGAGAATAAGAATCAATCATAAATTTTGAGGTTGAATAATTTTAAGCCACTCTTATGGGTCCCGAAGAAAACCCCATAAGTGACAAATTTGATTTTTACGTAATATTGCGGTTTATTGACGCTTTTTAAGAGTTTTTTGAAAATAAATAATCATTATTCGGTAATTTAAGAATACCCAGTCATTTGTTAAATAATATTCAATTGTTTAAACAATTTTAATTTGTTTAAATTTTTTTCAGTTAACTCGCGAAATGAACGTATTTTCTAGACTTTATGAGTTATATAATCAATGATAACAATGAAAAAATTTGTTTAAATATTTTTACAATAATTTAAATATTACGTATTTGTTCAAGTATATATTTTGCCTAAAAAAAAGCAGGAAACATATTTTATCTCACTAAATTTTCGAAAAATATTAATACTTTTAAGTACTAATTTGTTTATTATGAATACTCGTACATTTTTAAACAAATTTAAATTGTTTAAACAATTTTTTTGTCTACATATTTTATTTTTGCTATTTTTCCAAAGATTAAAATATTTTTATGTTCTACTTTGCTTTTTAATAATACTCATAAGTGTTTAAACAAATTAAAATTGGTTACAAAATTGAATATTAGTTAAAAAATGACTTATTATTCTTAAATTATTGATTGATGATTTTTTTTTACTCTTAAAAATCGTCAATAAACTGCAGTATTACGTAAAATTCAAATTTGTCACTTACGGGATTTTCTTTGGGACCCATAAGATTGGCTTAAAATTATTCAACCTCAAAATTTAAGATTGATTCTTATTCTCTGACGAATTCTGAACAATATACTGAAACACGGAATTATTTATAACATATTATCGCGTTTAAATATTAGATTGACAAAAAGCTGACTTTTTCCCATGTTAAATCAATGGGAAACTTCATGTTCTCTGCGCGACCCCTAAATATTAACCGATTTTGCTCAAATTTGGATATTTTTTTTTGCATCCGAACAAAAGTGCGGGGTGAGAGCAAAGAAATTCGAGAAAGAAAATCCACCAAGTATAAATAAGGACCACCCTAGTCTACATGTACCAAAATTTTGGTACAAATATGGGTATGTCTACACAAAAATCTAGCTATTCGTACCCAAATTTCAGTCGTTTTGAAATAATGAACCCTAGTATATCCGACGGCTGGCCCATATTTGGGCCAAGGTTTAACCGACCGTCGGGTGCATCATGATCACTTATACAATGCAATGTTATGTCGATGGTCGGGCCATCTCTTTCCCAGAGTCGAGCCTACCGTACTTTCACGGTCTTTTTGAAACAATGAACCAGAGTTTATCCGACGGTCTGTTTATACTCGGGCCAAGGTTTGACCGACCGTCGGGTGAATCAAGGTGACTTGTGGCTAACCGACTGCTGTATCCAGAGTTGGACCGACCGCATTTTTTCGGCCGTACCGACCAATCTGCCACAGTTCATCCGATGGTCGGCCCAAAGTTGGGCCAGAATTGGGCCGACAGTCGGCTTTTCGCCCGCTGCCGACGTCAGTTGCCAATGTCGGTGGGACCATGGCAGCTTGAAAACACCTTAGTCGGCCCAACTCTGGTTACCGTAGATCGGTTACCAAAGTAGGGCCGACTTTCAGCCAATGGTCAAGCTCTGGCATCCGACCGAATTTCGCACCTGGGCCGCCCTCTTGAAGTATAACAAATTTTTGTTTGAAAATTTGTAGAAAAATAGCGCCTATCGAATTTGTTTATCCCGGTTCCATGAAATAAAAAATGGCAGAGTCATTTTATTTTTTTATTAGAAAAAAAACATCACGTGCGTCCTAAACTACGACTCAAGACAGATTTATGTGTAAACATATTCGGTAAACGTTAACTGTAATTGAAATCTTACATAAAGCAAATAATATCTCAGTTATTATACATATTTAATTTAAACAATTCGCATACATAACTTAAAATCTTGATGAACCTGAAACAGAAAAATTAGAGGAAAAATCCACCTCCAGCACGAATCGAACTTGGGTCCGTCGAGTGTAAAGTCCACAGCCATGACGAGGGTGCTGCCTTATCATGGAAACTCTAAGGCGGAAATCTGTATTTAACCCTCGAACATAAATGTCAAAGAAATATATAATCTGTATATATAAATACGAAAATCTGTATGTTTGTCCTCTTATAACTTCTGAACCGCTGCACGAAAAGCCGTGAAAATTTGTACAGTAATAGATCATGTCCCTGAGCAGGTTATAGGCATGTTTTTATTAGCAAACTCATTGTCGATTTTGCCCTCGCCCCCACAACTCCCACGCGAGCGGAACCGCAAGTTTAGGCTAGTATATTATATAATATATGTCAAATAAATGGATATTGAATTTAACAAGATATTCCTTTAATCTAAATAAGTATACAATTCAAACAAATTACACCAAATTAATAAATATTTGATTTAAAAAAATAATTATTTCTTTGAAAGAAATGTTTATTTGTTATGAATAATTTGATTGAAGTAATCGAATGAAATATTTCCTTTAACTAAAGAAATAAATATTTATGTAAACACAATATTTTGTTCATCTAAATCAATTTTTCATTAGTATACATGCATGACCTCTTTTTAGCAGACAAATATATTTTGAATTTAATTATTATTATTTTGAATTGAATAATTATTTCTTTGATTTAAATAAACCTAATGACTTGATTCAAGTATGGACAAATTAATTGAGTCAAATGCGTCCTAATCAATTCAAACAATCGAACTCATTGAATCAACTAGATATTTCTTTGAATGACTAATCAGATTTCAACGAATCTAGACCTGTTGAGTCAAGGAAATAATTTCCTTGAATGTAAGAAATATTTATTTTAATCAAGAAAATACAGACAAAGAATTCATATCTATAGATCAACAAAGGATACGTGTCCGGTTTAAATAAAAATTACTACCGTTAAAGAATATTTTCCTGATGCTGAGGAATAGGGTTCAAGTAAATGCATTCAATTGGTTCCAAAATAGTACATTGTATATCAAGGGTGTAAAGAAGGCTATTTTGACGAGTGTGAACTTGCCGCCTTCGCTTCGCTCGGGCGGCAGTCACACGAAGCAAAATAGCCGTACGCCCTTGATACACACGATAGTTTTTGTCCTATCCTCCTTGAAAACAAACATGTGAAGCAGATACAGGAACTTTTGGTGTACTTGACAATTTTAGATTACAAGTTAAAGGAACCCAGATAACATTATGTTAGCACACTGATGGCGTATGTGCACGCAGATCTGCGGATCGACGCGCAAATTGTGCTCTCACCTGATGGGACATAGGCGTCATCAATTGCCTGGCATATGTGTAGCAGAATCTGCTACGCATATCGCTAGCAGACCGGACGCATATCTGCGACAAATATAAAATATTAAAATACATGCAACTTATATAAATGTAAAATAAAAAGCAAGTAATATATTTAATAAACATTTTATTTAAGTATATATGTGCCTTAAGGGGTTTACACTTTACATGAATATTCCGAGGTTTCCATAAATAAACTCTCGAATACGCAATTATAAATAAACAATTAATACTGTTTTAAGTTCAGGGAACCGAGGGAAACTTTTGCTACATTTCGTCACTGCGACATATTGCAAAAAAAAACTTGCAATCCAATCAATTTCATTCTATTCCAGTTATTAATTTAGTCCAAAACTTGAGATTAAAGAAATAAATTTTGTGAAAAGTAATTTGGTTTAACTGCAGTAGCGAAATGAAGCAGAAGTTTCTCTCGATTCCCTGATTCTTACTTAAATGCCAACTGCTACCCAGCAGGTAGAAGGGTCTCCCTCCCATACGTTAAATATGTTCGACACTTACTGCATCATGCCCAATAGTCCCAGCGTCATTCATCTAAAACTACCCCTGATGTGGGGTTGAAAAGTTAGACTTGGTGCGAATTGGCACTAGTGTGGACTTTATGGTTGCGTTTTGATCGTTGATAATTCTCTTAAAATGCAAACAAATTCAAACTAAAAGTCGTGTTTTAAATATTAAATTTTATCAGAAATTTGATGGTGATAATGAAACTTTAGTAATAACTAGAGCTGTTTTAAAAAATGAGAATTTATGAAGGTACAATCTTAAAAAAAAGTAATTTTTTCTATAAAAAGGTACCATTTTCTTTATATTTCATCGAAGTGGATGGGGTCCAACGAGGTTCTGAAGGCGACATATTGTACTTTGAGGGGGAAAAAAATTATTGGAGAAAAATGAAAATAAATATTTTTTTGACGAGTGTGAATTTGGGGTACTTTTAAAGTAGGGAAATAAACATAATTTTGCACTCATTTTATCGACTAGAATTTAGAAAAACGTTTACTTCTAATTTCACTATAATATTTGATGAAAAAGTAATGATAAACAATATTGTTATTCATAAATTATCGAATTATGCTTATTTCCCTACTCCAAAAGTACCCCAAATTCACACTCTCTTAAAAAAGATTCATTTTTCTCCAAAAATGTTTTTTTCCCGCAAAGTACAATATATTAGCTTCAAATTCTTGTTGGGCCTATCCACTTTTATGAAATATAAAGAAAATGGTATCTTTTTATAGAAAAAGTGACTTTTTCAAAATTGTACTTTCGAAAATTCTTATTTTTGAAAACAGATTTAATTATTATCAAAAATTCATCATCACCATCAAATTCCTGATAAAATTTCACATTCAAAACACTACTTCCAATTCGAATTTTCTTGTATTTTTAGAGATTTGTCAATGATCAAAAATGCGAAATTCCAATTCGCACTAGTGTGGACTTTATGCATGCGCAGATGGAGTGTGGACTCTACGGGTTAAAATGAGAACAAAAAGGAATATCATGAATATCATGTTGGTTCGCCGGTACATGTGCACGCATGATTGCACATGTACTAGCGAACCATACGTCTTGAATTACGATTTCAAGGGAAAAAACAGCAATTCGACCTGTATGTAACAAAGGAAAATAGTTACCTTGACTTTTAATCCGTGTTATCTAACCACGCAGCACAAAATGATGCAAATAAGTGCGAAAACAACGCGACTCACTTGCGAGCTCGATGATATTCGCAAACTGGACATTTGCCGGCATACGCGCGCATTCCTCGAGAAATGGTTCCCGCGAATTTTAAAAAACTATCATTTTCAAAGAAATCTTCATTTGAGTAGACTAATGAATTTTTTGTAATACTGATGTTCATTTGACGAACTTCATTAATCTATTTTTATAATATTCAATACATTCATGATGGCCTGGAAATATGGAGGAGATAAATATTTTTTTTAACAACGTTGTGTATAAATAACGGTACCGACAAAGAAAATGCGCGATATCACTTAAAAAATAACAAAAATTTGGTTATATTTTAAAAATTAATTTTGCCAGAAAAAAATAAAGATAGAAATCGTAATTTTGGAAAATTTGAAAATTTTTCGAAATAAAGTAAATTTTTGGATACTTTATATTTTTGTACATTTCCGGAAAATGAACGAAACTTAAGGTTTTCAATTTTTCAACATTTCAAAAAAATCCCAAAAATTTTTTAATATTTCCAAAATTTCCAAAAATCCACAAAATTTAAAAAAAAATTATTAAAAAAATGTCCATATTGTTTTGAAAATGGTTTATATAATTTTCTAATAAATTTAATTTTATGAATAATAACTATAGGAAAATTAAATGTTATTAGAAAGAATTCTGCCCTCATAGTGACTGCAGACTCTGCATCACATTCTCACGGTATTGTGTGATGCAGAGTGTGTTGGCCAAATGCGACTCATAGCACTCGTAGATGTGTGCTCGACCGTCCATGCTGGCGAGATGAGTGCGTTATTGCACGCAGAACCTGACAATCACAATCTGCGGATGATCTGCGTCGCACAATTGTTATCTGGGAAGAAATAGCGTACTTTGCAGAAGGGAGACTATGGGATCCAACGATACAATTTTTTTAAAGATGAAGATACTTTCCTCCATATTATCACTTGCGTGGTGCAGTGTATGTGTAGCGGGCGTGAAGTTTCATGTCGCCCCGGCGGCGGAGTGCGCATGTGCGAACGTCACTAGGCGCCATTGTATGCACGTGAACCAGACGTCATGTGGCCGCTTCCAGCCCAGTGACCTTCGCACATGCGCACTCCGCCGCCGGGACGACATGAAACTTTACGTCCGCTACATAGAACTTTACGTCCGCGACATGAAACTTTACGCCCGCTATACATACACTGCACCACGCATGCTTCACATGCTTGTTTTAAATGAGCGTAGGACACAAAGTATCGTGTACTGATGGACACTGTGTTGTCTACTTTGTAGCAGACGACACTCGGTGTTCACCTCAAGCAATAACTTTTGAAATGCCATTTAACCAACAAATTGTGTTAAAGGTAAATGCACTAGCCTCCTGTCATATTTACTCCGTACGAATTTCATGAAGCGAAATAAGTGTCACTAAAACAAAATAACGTAACTTGTCGCATGTTCTGCAGTCGCCGCCTCGCACGCTGTCAGTCATTTCTAAATTTTCGTTGGGGAATTGCACACAGTCAATATTTGATACCAATAATGACGCGAATTACAGCCAATAAGCGCCGCTTAGTTCAAGAATGTGCAGATCGAGGTGGCCCCGTTGAGATCACTGGTTACAGCATGAACGGAACTCACTATATACAGGGTGTGCCAGACTCAAGTGTCCGGACTTACATACGTATACAAAAATAAAAAAAATAAATCGAAAATTCCTTTTCCAAAAATAAGTTGAAGTTTTAGCTTTTGATTTATTAAATATTCAAGCTGGACCAATCGGGAGCGCCTTATAAACAGTCGTGCGTACCTGAGAGTGATTTCAACGCAGTGTTATTGAAGCGAGCGCTGAGGTGGGGTTAGTGGGGGAGAACAGCAGATACTACACTACGTTTTACTCCCGCTCATGTGCACACGACTGTTCATACCGCGCTCCTGATTGGTGCAGCTTGAATATTTAATAACTCAAAAACATATATATATATATATATATATATATATCTATATCTATATATAAATATAATTTTACCTTTGGTACGATAACTCCAGCTTCACCTTGAATGGGTTCTACCATGAAGGCACAAACTGTAGGATCTGCAAGTGCTTTCTCCAACGAATTAAGATCATCATATGGTATTACTTGAAAACCGGGCATAAAAGGGCCGAATCCATTATAACTTAAAGGATCAGTACTCGATGATACAGCACTTAACGTTCTTCCCCAAAAATTGCCTTCAGCAAAAATGATCTTAGCCTGATTTTCAGGAATTCCTTTTTTTCTATATCCCCATTTACGAGCCAGTTTGCAAGCAGTCTCTCCACCTTCCACTCCAGTATTCATCGGTAACCATTTATCGTACCTATTAAACACAATTTTCCTTAAGCCACTTTATGAGGAAATAGAAATTAGGGTACAATCATTCCCCAACTCTGTGCGTTCCGATGTTTTGCAAAGTTCACGCTTGACTGCTTCTGTCTCCCCATTTGGGCGTACCTTGACGGCCTATACGCTCAAATAGGCAGTGGCGTATCAGAAGTTTTTTACGTCCCGACTCTGTGAGCGCTACTGCGCCATACTGTTCCAAGGTTAGAGAGTACATAATGCGGTCCTGAGTGTTGACGTGAAAAATGTACCTTGTTACTGTGACGACCAGAGCCAAGGCCGGCACAGAATTGGGATATGAGTGTAGTCAAAAAAAGATTTTTTTGCGTGTCCGTATCTGGATAGTTTGTTTTCCTGAGTAAAAATATAATAATATAACTTTGTATCTAAGATGTGAGCATCGGTTATGTGTAAAAATGGAGTTTTTCGTTGTTTTTAATTCATAGACGAGTCTGTACACAGTGGAACTAAATCCCAATTCAGGAGAAAAATGTTAAAATTCCAAAAGAAATTAATAATCAATTATTGATATAGTTCTGCTCTAGAGATATCAGAAAGCCTATTTTAATGCCATTTTTATCTTTTTTCTAAATTCCCTATTGAATATCAATGTGATTAAAGTTACTATTTTACTAAGCATTTTCTGGATATAAAAGTCGCGTCTGAAAAAGGGCCGTCTGAAGGCACAGAGTTTATAATATTGGTATGACACCCCCCCCCCCCCTGTGTTTGAGACGGGGATGACTTCTTCAGGATTTCTTCAGTTTGTCAACTATCCACGGTTATCATTTTCGACTTCTTGTAGTTCTTCATCCTCAGGGATTGATTTCATTTTCTCTTCCTTTTGTGGTATCCATCTTCATTTACAGCCCAATTTATTTTGCTCCTTCTTCCTGAATCAATTTGGTAGAATCTCCTTGTATTGTTTGTGCATTTCCAGTCTCCACCCAACCGCCTTTTATATATTTGGTGCTTATTGGATCTGCCCTCTGCTACAAATGTTGCAAAGAGGGACATAAAGCGGTGTCTTGCACGGAGAAACTCCAGTGCATCCTTTGCAAGGAACTTGCAGAAAGGCCAGAGGCTCTCAGCCATATACCGGGTTCGGGCGCCTGAAAGTCCTTCAGACAGGCACTGGACAAGCTGAAAAGCAACCGAGGATTCATCAAAGCAGGACAGCAAACGACCTCCTAGCACACACAGTGCTCGACAGGAAAGACGATTTGCTCCTGATCAGCGAACAATATAAGAACAAAGACAGCCCAGCATGGTTCTCGGACCGCTCGGGAACGGCAGCTATTGGGACACGCAACACAGAAAAAGTCCCAGCAGATAAACACGGGTCAGGAGACGGCTTTGTGTGTGATGTGTATGTGATCGCCTCGAGGACGTCGTTCGCGAGGAGGATGGCAAATTGCTGGTGGCCGGCGATGTGAAGGCAAGAGTGGTCGAACGGGGGATGCCCAAATCGAACTCTAGAGGGAAAAGGATTATAGAAATGGCTGCCAGAATAGGGCTACTGGTTATGAATCAAGGCTGTACACCAACCTTCTGGAGACCCGGACAAGAAGGAATGATTCCTGACATTACTCTGGCATCGGAAAGCTTAGCCCCACTGATGCGTCGCTGGGAAGTGGCTGAAGAGTACACAGGTAGCGACCATCAGTATATAAGCTTTGGCTAGGAGCTGAACCACAATGAAGGACACGATCCGACAAACAACAACTGCATCGGGATGTCAATAAGATGGACAAAGAAAAGCTCGGAAGGGTAATACACGAGGGTAGAGAAGCATTACTCTGTCTTTACGACAGATCTAGGGAATCCAAAATGGCGGAAACCCTAGTAGACGAGACTATGAAAGTGGTGCATCGCGCTTGTGATGAGTCCATGCCCTTAAAAAAAGTGCGAAGAGATAGGCGCTCTGCCTATTAGTGGTCAGAGGAAGTTGCCGATCTTCGCAGGAAATGCCTACGAAGCAGGCGAAAAGGAACAGGAGCGAGACTTGAAAGGGCCAACGAGGAGCCAACCCAAGCAAATGTTCAATTCAAGTTGAACAAGAAAGAACCACAGAGAGCTATTAAGAAAAACAAGACTCAGAATTGGACAGACCTGGCTTAAGAGGTGAATAATGGGGGTATTAATAATGGGTATCCCTGGGTCCTGGGATACAAAATTGTAACCCGAAAGCTCGGAGGCATGTCGGCGAGTGACGGAATGGAGCCCGCAGTTATTGACAATATTTGTGACAAGGTGTTTTTCACCTCTCACAATAACATTCCTTACCGGCACCGGGGTCCTAGAAATATTAGATTGAAAAATTCCTCCATGGTAAATAAAATCTGGTTAGAAGAGCGAGGGTCCTTTCCACGGGGAGCACTCTTATATATATATTTCTTTATATAAACTTATTATTCACTTCACCGTATAATTTTGTTGTATCCTGTCACCATGGACGAGAGAGAGAGTCAAATGTTAATATTGAGGCATCGCACGTGTTCCGAGTGACCACTAAATCAGGGTTGTCAAAGAGGGACAGAGAGAAGTCGTCATCTGAGTTCCATATCTGTAACGCTGGTCGCCATGGCTACGTCACCGACCAAACCTAATCAGGCCAAGCCGTCATGTTACCACCAGTCACCTACGACAAGATAGATAGAGAGAATGAAGTCCCACATTGAATGCTGTCCTTTTCCACCACACCGGAGTAATGGTCAAGCTTCTCAAAGAGAGAGAAGCGGGTCCAGTATGGCCCTGTCTCTTTCTGGCCTATGGATTCAAGAAAAGATTCTTAAAGTACACCGCCGGCAGCCTCGGTGGTGCCACCAACACTTCAATGCCGACACTAGGCTGCGTTCGTAAAGATCTCTCTCGGTATGGATCAAATTATTGAGAGGAAGTTTTACAAAGGAACTCATGCCAAACGTGTCGAGCATCCTACTTTGAACAATTATGCCTCTCTATTCTGTTGTTAGAACAGATGACGTGGCTCCGGTCGCCATTTTGGGAACTAGGTCTCCAGCGGGTCCATGATTGGTGCTTGCGCGGTCGATGCTAAAGGCGTGTTCTCATTGGCTAACCCTGACTCCAGCAGAACGAGCTAACCTGCCGGAAGGATCAGCGCGGCGTAGGAAACACTCTCGTTCTTCACCTGTCTCGACGCAGATGTGCCCGTCGATCTTTGTATTATAAATACCAGAAATAAGTGAAAAGTTGATTAGAATGGATTTTTCTAAGCGGAGTTTTTCTCGAAAGAGAAAGTATGTTCTTTTGTTTCGGCAAATTACTGAGGCGAGACTTCTGAAAATTAGGTTTAATGATCGATTCGAAGAGAGACGAACCGCCAAAGTGATTCGCCATATTCTTTTGTTTGAGCGCTCTCTGTGCGCGGTTCATTTATACGTAATCTAGTTATTGTTCGCTCTCGGAAATGTTCATTTTCCTTGTTTTAAACTGATCGAAGAACGGTGAATGTTCTATTTATCCTTTTAACTTAGTAATGGAGCACGTGGCCGACAAATAGTACTGTATTTTTGTCCAGACGCTGGGGTCGACCACGTGTCTGTAAAATGGCAAGATTGGGGATTTCTTTTGGTCTTTTTTTTTTGTCTTTTCAGGATTCCGAGTTTCGCGCCTTTGTGAGATTTTTTTTGCTACAGATTAATTTCGGTAGTTAGCCCGACGAATTATGTAATTGATTTATCTTTCTCATATGATATTAACCAAGTGTGGTTACGGAATTGCTTGTGAACGATGAACATTGTGACTCATTTAATTTTATTCTTAAATATCTTTTATTAATAAAGTATCATTATTTGCAATCTTCCGAAATGTGGTCTCTTTTTAATTCGTGGTAGGATGAACACTCGCCCTGAAGCCCTTGATGAAATAAAAAAAAAAGAAGGATATATATATATATATAATATATAATATGTATATAATTTTCTTTTATTGCAACATGGTATCCTAAACAAACTGACACTTGATATTTACTTTTATTCTTATACGCTTAAAATTTATATCTTTCCATGGGATATTGGCTACCTTGATTTATTTTTGTTTAGCATCATTTTACAACAAAATTTTAATTATCAGGAACAGTGATACAGATTTCAGGTCTTCAGGTACACATGAGCATAATTAAAAAAAGTGACGTTATATTATGCTTCATCCGAGCCCACGCAAATTACGTGCGCCATCTTTGATATGTATTATACATAGTTTTCTACATTTTCTACGTATATTACGTCTTTTATATATTATACGTAGAAAACCCCGAGTGACGCGTCACTGCACAACCTTGCCTGAAGGCCCTCTTCGTGATGTTCACCGTTATTTTTTCCGGGTCTATACCACCGAAATGCTTTCGAACGGCGTCCGTCACCTCCTCGACGTCTGATGTTGTGTCGAGGTCCAGGACCTCGACCTCCGTGCGTGGGATGAGTTTTTAAACGGAAATTACATCATCGACAGCCTCCCTTTTAGCAGACGCCTGGGAGCCTCCAGAGCTTGTTCTGCTTGAGTCCCCGCCTGACTCGTATTTTTCTTCTCCTGTAGTTTTTCTTTGGCCTTCGGCAGTTTTTTAGCGACGGACCAGCCAACACCTTGCGGAATAAATCCAAAGTGCCACTTGGCATTGACTTTAGGATGATTGTACTTAGTTTCTCAATGAATCCCTTTGCTCTCATTCAAGTGCCGCCCGCAATGGTGATATGCCCGCAATGGTCGAAATACTATGAGAAGCGACCAAATATCCTACATAGACCATTTAGAACACCACACTCTGGTGCCATTCAGTCTTCGGCACGGATTTTAACACATTGACTTGGGAGTTTTTCCTTCGGTACCACGCCTGGACTATTGTCCGCAACTGCTTATTGAGTTATGTAACCGTTTTCAGCAGAAACCCTCGGTACAGCCCCCCCCCCCCCTATCCGCGACCTGGGAACGCGCCCGATAGCCTGGTCAAAGGCTACCTAATATATATGAATATACACGAAGATCTTAATTTTATCATTATAATGATGCTATCAACAACGCACTAAAAAACACCATCCTTTCTCCTTGGCAGGTTCCCCCTGGAACCGCTTTCGCATTACTTCAGGGGGTGCCGTTTTCTTCACTGTTGAAGTGCCTGCTGGTTTTTTGGTTTTGTGACTGATGTTCTGCACCTTTGTTATCTTCTTTATCTCCCAACCATGATGTACGCATCGTCCTCAGCAGTGCGATAATACCGCACATTGGGTTCGTCGGCCCTCGACATTTTCTTTTATTGGATATCGAAATTTCTCTAGTGGCTGGCGCCCTAGATCAATTGAACCTTAAATTTAATTTTCTTTCTGTTAATCCTTGAGCCAATATAAGTAAGGATAATTTTTAGCATGAGACCCGAAAATTTATCCTTACATATTGTCAATAATCTCTTTCCCACCCACCCGGTGATGCAGGGTGAAAAAAAACGGCACCCCCTGAAGTAATACGAAAGCGGTTCCGGGGGGAACCTGCCAAGGAGAAAGAATGGTGTTTTTTAGTGCGTTGTTGATAGCATCATTATAATGATCAAATTAAGATCTTTGTGTATATTCATATATATTAGGTAGCCTTTGACCAGGCTATCGCGCGCGTCCTCAGGTCGCGGAAAGGGGGGGGCCTGTACCGAGGGTTTCTGCTGAAAACGGTTACATAACTCAATAAGCAGTTGCGAACAATTAACCAAACAAAAACCGAAGCGTGTGTGAGGAGTTGGGCGGTCCGTTGGACGTGACGGAGGAGCTCGATATGAGCGAAAAAACAGACGTTAGGAGGGATATCACCATTGCGGGCGGCACTTGAATGAGAGCAAAGGGATTCATTGAGGAACTAAGTACAATCATCCTACAGATGGAGATCTTCTTTCTTGGAAGCAAAAATATTTTCTTGCCAATCCGAGATGGATTCAAAGAAACGCGGACGGTGGTAAACAAACTCTCAGGCGCCAAAGTCAATGCCAAGTGGCACTTTGGATTTATTCCGCAAGGTGTTGGCTGGTCCGTCGCTAAAAAACTGCCGAAGGCCAAAGAAAAACTACAGGAGAAGAAAAATACGAGTCAGGCGGGGACTCAAGCAGAAGAAGCTCTGAAGGCTCCCAGGCCTCTGCTAAAAGGGAGGCTGTCGATGATGTAATTTCCGTTTAAAAACTCATCCCACGCACGGAGGTCGAGGTCCTGGACCTCGACACAACATCAGACGTCGAGGAGGTGACGGACGCCGTTCGAAAGCATTTCGGTGGTATAGACCCGGAAAAAATAACGGTGAACATCACGAAGAGGGCCTTCAGGCAAGGTTGTGCAGTGACGCGTCACTCGGGGTTTTCTTCGTATAATATATAAAAGACGTAATATACGTAGAAATTGTAGAAAACTATGTATAATACATATCAAAGATGGCGGACGTAATTTGCGTGGGCTCGGATGAAGCATAATATAACCTGCCTTTTTTTAATTACGCTCATGTGTACCTGAAGACCTGAGATCTGTATCACTGTTCCTAATCATACAATTTTTTTTCTAAAATGATGCTAAACAAAAATAAATCAAGGCAGCCAATATCCCATGAGAAGATATAAATTTTAAGCGTATAAGAATAAAAGTAAATAGCAAGGGCCAGTTTGCTTAGGATACCATGTTGCCGTACTTATACTCGTGTTCCACATGCTCGAAAACGTTGCGGATTATGAAGTACAATAAACACGTATATTATTATTATTTTTTTAAATAATTTGTTTAGGAAAGTGATAAATGATGACGAATGATAATAATAATAATAATAAGGGCGACCCCATCGCCCGAGAGCTCCGGATCTTGCAGTCGGCCACGTTGCTTTGGGCTAACTCCTCAATGCAATGAATTATGCGGTTACGACACTAGTATCGCGCAGTGCCACCCACAATAGGCCTCTCTCGGATGGAGGCCATGGTTCAGTTGGGAGTGGCAATAGGATCGAACCGAGGCGACGACCAGGCAATGGCCCCGGACAAACGCGAGAACATCGATTTAAATGGTCGGACCAACTCTGGAGAGACATCTTTACCTGTTGTCAAAGAAGCTCACCGGCGCGAAGAGGATTCATGCAGAGGTTACATGACCGTTGCGTCAATATGCACCCGGAATATGCTCATCAAACGCCTCAGAATTTAAGAGATCAGATATCTTTTTTGCAAAAAAACGGATATGAAGTTCTTTATCAACAAGAAGAAGAGCAACATCCTCCAGCGAACATTCCACCCGTTCCAGCAAGACCACCTTTGCAGATGCCGATAATACCAACATGAGAAGTAGGAGATCTATCCACCAAAAAGTCTTTCTCAGGATGGACAAATTAGCTGAAGCTAATACTGGTCTCCCCGATTTGCTCCCCGAAGATGTTAATCTCTGGAATCTGAACTGTGTAGTTTACGAGAAGGCGGTCTCCCTGCTTAGCGACAATAGAAGAAACGATACTTCAGTACGTCTGAGTAAGACTCGCGAGCGTATTGCACAGCTTCAGTTCAAAATTGAAATGGCGAGACGGCATGCATCAAATATTCAGTGCGTGATTAGCTACATAACATTAAATAAAAAATTCACTCCAAAAGTTTGGGCACATGCTCGAAACTTAAGGAAAGCAAATCACACGCTGAACAAGTGTAAACTGTTGACCATCAAGCAGCACTGGACGCAAAAAATAAGATCTCTTCCAACAGCAAAACAGCGCCTTGAACGGCGAGTAAAGTGGATTCAGGAAAATTCCACCTTTTCTACTCATCCTTCCCGTCTGTTCACTAAAACGTCACGTGCCGTTAAAAATCCGCCTAGTCGAGAAGAGATTCAAGTATATGGAGATACTTATCAGCTAAATGAGGACGCTTCAGATATATCACTATTTCGTAGCTTTTGCCAAAGGCAAAGGTTACAAGGTCCAGAGGAAGAGTGTCAACTAATTACTGCTAAAGAAGTGAAGAAAGTTATCGCTAGAACTAAGAACTTTTCAGCGCCACGGCCAGATAAAATCAACACAATTTGGTGGAAGAAGTTTACTTCTACGCACCAACATCTAGCTCGTATATTTACTACTTTCTTAAACGGAGAACAACCCGTCCCGCAGTGGCTAGTGGAAGCACGCACGGTATTGATTCCTAAGACCGGGCATTTGTCAAGTCCAAAGAACTACAGACACACAGCTTGTTTAAACACCAACTACAAGCTATTCACTGGCATCCTCAAAGAGAGGATATTAACATCTATCGAGTCGGTATGGAGTGCAATAGTTGAACAACGTGGATGCAAGAGAGGTCTGGCAGGTTGCAGGGAGAACCTGTTAATAGACAGGTGTATTACCCAGGACTCGATCAGGTATCGACGCAATCTGTCCATGGCTTGGATTGACTACCGTAAGGCATTCGATAACACGAACCATGAGCTACTTATTAAGCTCATTGAGTGCATGGAGGTGCATCCGAAAATAGTGAGATGCATAAAAGAGCTTATGCTCTTCTGGCGGACAAGATTTGTCCTAACATCTCATAAAAGACAAGTGACTACAAGCTATATCACATATAAGATGGGGGTCTTCCAAGGAGAGTCTCTAAGTCCGATACTTTTCTGCATCTCCCTCTTGCCTCTATCTATTGTGCTGCGAGGCAAAAGCTCTGGATACCTATGTGGCCCGCCGAACAAAAGAGAATATAAGGTCAACCACCTTTTATACATGGGCGACCTTAAACTCTTTGCTTCCTCGAAAGAGGACCTTAACATCCTTGTGGAGGTGGTAAATAGGTACTCTAAAGCGATGGGCATGAGCTTTGGACTGGACAAGTGTGCCTGCGTCCACCTACACCAAGGAAGACTAGAAACTACATCATCGCGTCACGATCAGGATCTTCAACTCATAAGGGGAAATAGCATTCAACATCTTGGTATTGGAGAAACATATATATGTATCGCCAAATTCTCAGAAAAATTTGGGCTTCCGAATTATCTGGAAAGAATAAGATCCAGGCGACCAATACGCTGGCCGTTCCTATACTGCTCTACACGTTTGGTGCAGTAAAATGGAACGTCGATGAGTTGAAGCAACTTGACCGAAGCACACGCAAGATGATGACAATCCATCGAAGTCATCATCCTAGATCTTCCGTACCTCTAATATACCTCTCTCGAGATAAAGGGGGTAGAGGCTTGCTAAGCATAGAGTGTCTTCATCGCAGAACGGCATTATACGAAGAGAAGAGCTCTCGATGGGTCTGTCCAACATGTTTCTCAAGTCTGCCGGATTAAAATCTGAGACTGAGGGATTTTTTTTTGCCCGTTAAAACGTCGTTATAGACACCTTAGTTTACCGCGAGCGCATAATGTAGATACCTGTAGGCGATATCAACTGCCGAGCGTGCAAGCAAGAGCCAGAAACACTTGGACATGTTCTCAGTGGATGCTCAAAATATGCACGCTACGGGTACATAGAGAGACACAATGCGGCTCTAAAAGTTTTATATTACCATCTTAGGCACTTCTATGGTGTTGGTCTATTGCCCGTCTTGCCACACGCCCAGAGGGAACTCGAGTCCGTTGTGGAGAATGATCAGTGTAAGATCTACTGGAATTTCTCATTCTCCACCACTCAACGTATCAGTGCTACGAAGCCTGATATTGTCGTCCAAGGTCTGAAGAACAAGATCATTTACGTCATCGAATTCTCTGCACCAGCCGATGGTAATATCATGGCAAAGGAGGAAGAAAAACGGGCGAAATATCAAGCACTTCTTTTCGAACTGAGCAGGCTGTACGAAGGCTACAAAGTTCATCTTGTAGTTCTCATAATCGGCTGTCTTGGA
>CAKNYM010040983.1:0-13684 GCA_932195095.1 Andricus curvator
GAACGGAATCTATCAGATAGCAAATCATGTACGTCCACGCACACCTCTTGACTCTATTGTCGCTATGCTACATCCATTGGACGGTCCACGGCACCATGGAAGAACATTACAAGAACCTTCAGTTCCAAAAGAGCACTGGAATGTTTTACGAGCATTCTGGGCCAGTCCGCAGGGTTGCGAGTCACTGGAGGATCAACACTTTCCTGCACATTACCAAACTCCAAGAGTCATTAGTAGAATGTCAGAATAAGTTGCCAGATAATCTACCTTCCGGTATGAGAAGACGAAGAGCAACTCCCATGCTCGGATTCCTAGGAGGAATTCCGTTCCGCGGGCCGAATTATGAATGTTGTTCACGCTGCAAGGAAGGGAGAGCTTCATCCTTTGCTCTTAACGACGGAACAAGTCTACCCCATATTTCGAGATATCCAGGATCATCTACCTAAATTAACATTTCCAGTACCAGGACCACGTGTGGACATGGAAAAATTGGCTCATATTGCAGTGGTAACGATAGGATGTAATAACGGAACACTACAAGTCCGGTTGGACATTCCGTTATTAGATCGTACGGAATATGCACTATACGAAATGCATTCGGTACCTGTACAACAGTCTATCCTAGGAAACGGTTCTGGAAGGGCATATGTAAAATCCGAATTTTCATTCATCGCAGTAGAGGATACGCAACGGACGTACCTGCTAATGACTCGTGAGGAGCACCGCAAATGTAAATTATTGGAACCCTTAACAATTTTCCCGGGAGAAATCCCCGTTTTTGAAACTTCAAGCCACAAAAATTGTGAATCGAAGCTGTTATTGGAACATACGATGGCATCATTCAAGTACTGCGATATTAGGATATCCTACGGCAGTCAACCTTATTGGAAGGCTTTACCATCATTGAATGGGTGGATATACTCCTTATCAAACGAGCTAGCAGCTAATCTGGATTGTGTGGATAAGTCCACATACCATCTTCAACTACATGGACTAGGCCTGATTCAGATCGCACCGGGATGTCAACTAAAAACCACACAGGTAACCCTTCCAGGTTTTCAACTTACCGGGGAATCAGTAATAGCAATTTACGAACCATCGATCCATCTAAATCTATCTCTGCTGTCTACCAAATTACATAAAATTCAGCCCATAGACTTACCTAAGGAACCTTTAAAAGAAAATCAACATGAACAGTTATATAAGAAAGGAGAAAAAGCTTTGGAACAGTTAGAGTAACAACTATATGATTTTAGCTTACAGAGACAGGATGATACGACACAACACCTATTAATACAAGGATCTTATGGCGGATTAGCCTTGCTTGTATTACTGATATTGGGATACTGGTGCCGTACTAAATTACTATTACTCCTGATTACCTGTCGGACTTGTTTCCGTTTCAAGATACTAACCCGAAAGCCCTATAAGAGAGCAACATCAACATCGGGCCCTGTCCACGACCTGATGGAGTGTTCAGACCAAACTTTAAAGAAAGGTCGAATCCAAGAAGAAGGAGAACAACCACCCTCAACTGGGGAAACAGTAGAATGCACATCAACATCCGACAACAAGGAGTCTACATCACCGACCAGGGCCACAATGCCAAGGCAGTCCCTTCAACCAGCTTAGAGACTGCGCTGATACCCTCCCTGGCCCAGGTGTTCTAGAAACGTCTGACGACATCCACCTGCTAACTGGAGTGCGTTAACAGTGTTGTGCTTAGTGCTGCGAAATGGGAATGAAGTCCCTAGAAGTGGTGTGGATGAGTGGATGGATGCTGTTTAAAACACAAGATCATTGAAAAAGACCTTTAGAAATGGCTGCATGTACGGAGAGATAATAAGACTGTCGTGTTGGCAGACCTAATTTTAACTTCTAATTATAATGCGTTAACCAAAAATGGGACAGAGCACACCTATGAAAAGGTTCAATTTTTGTTCATTAGTAAAGCGATGTAGCAATATTTCTCTTAATACTGAGGTTATGACAGTTAACTACAATCTTGGGAAGAGGAGAGATACCGGACACTGGTAATGATCGGGGACGATCATTCTCATTCCAGGGCGGGTTTGTTACGGTGGGTCTCATAAAAATTCTAAATCTGTAATTATAAAGGCCCACGCGTCAATGGCTAGTACACCGTGACCGTGATCTCCCCTCTGTCCCACCTAGCCTCTCGCCATAGTCAAGATCGCGGGTCGCTTGAGAGGAGGAAGGGAGGAGAGCGCAAAGACGAGAATGCAATAATCCTAATTCCTCTTGCCACTTCTTTTATGGTCTTAATCTCCTGATACTATCGAGTCACAGTCTGGCTAAAAAATTAATTAATAATAAATACACTTATCAATAAACATTAATAGTTTGACTAAGGTAAAATTTTTGTAAGTTTTCAAGGTATCTATTAACAAAATTTAGGAATAATTGAACAGTATTAGAATTCCGATGATCGACAGTAGCAATCGATACCAAAAGCTATATTGGTACCATTCTAGCAGAAAGTGATGACATCTCCAGTAATCTATAATCCATCTGTTCTTTTCAAATCGAAATGTCAACCTGAACACAAAAGTTATCTAAATTAAATAACTACCCTGTGTGTTTATTGATACTCAGTCAATAAACAATACCGGCGTAGGCAATATTCAGTAAGAACTGCTAATGAACAATTCTCCTAATAATAATCGGTCGTATATATTTATTCAAATCCTATACCTGAAATTAAAACTTGCTCTAGATTGATCGCGATGATAAAAATCAATTAATAATATGGGCATGCACAACAATTAATATATGTGACAAATATTTCTTTTTCTAGATTCAAAATTTTCAAAGAATTGAAAACTAAATATTCACATAAGGAGTGAGCTTCTCTTACTACTATTGATGGTCGCTGTCGATTATAGGAAAACTCATTATGACTAAGCTATAATGTTATAATTGATTAAGTATTCAGCGAATTGTGACAAAGATGGATGTACTTTCCCGTCAGTGTCTCAGAAGCAATATTTTCAAAACTTTGCTAAAATCAAATTACATGAAGGCAGTATTTTCGTATCCGCTGCAATTCACGAGGATATCAAAATTCAAGAACTTTGCACAGATACGTTATCAGCACCACGCCATATCCTGCGATCATTGCCACGGCAATCAGCAGAAATCAAAATTGTATTCTCCCATCATACCGATACCCCTACCTTAACGAGTCTCATTTTCACCAAGACTCAACAGCATTCTTCGTTGACACCTTGACCGGCGAGGTTGTCAAGATGGGAATAAAAGGGAAATTTTTGTAATTATTTCCCCGCTCCATTCGTGTTTCCCTACGCGCTCGCGTCGCGGAGTCGCCCGGAAGGTTTAGTTTACCGAAAAAAGGCGTGCTATGGGGGGTTTGGGGATGTAAAGAGTAAAAACGCAAAACGCGATAACAACCGGCTATGTGCAAACGGGAGGCGTGAAATGTTCGGCATTTTAAACAAGAACTTGAAAGTGAATCGTGAACGTGAAAAGTGATCGAATGACTTGCCATCAAATCGCGCCGTTTCATAAGTCGACGTGTGCGGAACCGGGGTGATTTGATGTGAAGACGCATCGATCAAATACCGTAAGGGAATTGATCGAACAACTATGGGAAATCTCGACACACAATAGTTTTGGTTGAGTGCACCTTTGGGGCGACTGGGCGACGCGTGTGAGTGTTGAATGGTGAGGAGTGGACCAGAACAAGGATTAATTTACAACAAGGAAACAAAAGGTCAGAAGTAAATTACCCACTATTTATTGTGACGATCCCTCGCTCTCTATCTCTCTCCTTGTCTCTTGCGTCCCGGTCACGTTAACTAGAACGACAGTATCTCGAAATTTTGCATACGTTTTGAGCGTTAGAACTAACGAAAATGTTGAATTCGGCCCGTCAATCTCCTACGGTCGGGGATTAGACGGTAGTTGTAAGGGTAGTTGAACTCTTATATTCTTGTTTTTTTGTTGGTGTGTCAAACATGTAAATCTTGGTAAAATTAATAAACGCAGGACTTTTGCAATTTTGTTTGGAACCATGTAACATTGAATTGAAAGTTGATTCTCGAACCTAGCCCAATTTCAAGAATTTTCTAGGACGGATGCCAAGGTACTTCTAGGAAGCAGCGATTAAAAACGAATCCCACAAAAATAATAATAAACATCTGGGAGCGATCTCAGGTGATTGTCTGAAATACCTCCGGGCGAATCATTGAATTAAATCCCACACTACCATAATTTTCAGCGTCTTTGATAAGGAATTAAAATCTAAATATTCGAAGGCAGGTTGTTTCGTAACAGGGTTTCTATTAGAAACCATCCCCGAAAAAGCCTGGTCTTTTCTTAGGACTTGGTCCAAGTGGCTGGGAGAAAAAACCAGGTCTGCCCTAGGTTTAGACCTATACTTAAACCTAGGTTAAAACATAGGTTCATGTCCGCTGCGATTTTTTGGTTCTAAAAAGAAGTAAATTAATGCGACAAATTTTTGACAAAGAATTTAATTTTTTAATGAAAAGAGCTCTAATTCATACAAATCGATTTTATTAAAATTTTTAATTTGTATTAAAAAAGTGGTAGACCTAGACATTTTACCTGCTACATTACAATTTGTTTTTTGTTTGTGCGGGATTTTGAAACAATAGTGAAGAATGATTAAATTTTCTTCACAATTCATCAACATTCCTCAAGAGCATGTTGCTACGAAAAAAAATCTGCCCGCTTCGCGGGCACATTCTCATGGCGCGCTTCGCGCGCGGCTCGCTTCGCTCGCAAGTTTGAGCGCGCCTAGGGCGCGCGACTGTTGGATCTCGCGCTTCGCGCTCGATCATATATTTATCTCGCGCTTCGCGCTCGATTATGTATTCACCTCGCGCTACGCGCTCGGGCGTATTTGCATCGCGCTTTACGCTAGGCTCCTCTAGATTTTTGAACTTCGTGTTCGACTTCGATGAAAAGAAAAAGTTTGTTTGCAAATATTATAAAATTATCAAAACCTCTACATATTAAGTGATTGTTAAATTTGCTTTTATTTTAGACTGAAAAGGAACTTTATTTACTCAAGGTTCTATCGACCTTAAGGAACACATTCTCATCCAGACACTCGCGCTTCGCGCTCGATATTTGATTTGAAAATCATTTGAACCGTATGATAGAAACAAAAAAGTTTGAGCGCACTTACGGCGTGCGATTTGGTAAATACACTGAGCGCGCACTTTGTGCTTCGTGTTATATGTTCTTCATATACAAATTACTAAATTTGTATTTGATTTCAAATGAAAAGTAATGATATAATTCAGGCGACAAATTTTATTAGTTAACATTTTATTTTAGCTTGTGCCGTTTATCAAAAAAGTTAATTTTTTCATTTTGAATATATTCTTACCACAAAAATTGATTACGTGTGTGTAAGTCTTTTTTGAATGCACAATTTTTATTCATTTATATGTTTTCGTACCTTGCATTGTTTTTTCAAAAATTTGATTTTTTTTACTGTCAATGTTATTTTCACGAATAAAACAAAAACCACGCATCCTATCGAAACATGAGTCACAATAAATTTGTACCTCTTCCTTGGATGAACAAATTTTGTTTCGGTCATTTTTTCGTAGCTGGTAATATTCGTCTGAAAATTTGATTTTTCTATTTTCAATGCTGTTTTTTACGAATAAAACAAAAACTACGCGTCATATCAAGAAGTGAATCATAAGAAATTTGTAGATCTTTTTTAGGTGCACAATTTTGGTGAGATGACCTTTTCTGGTATCTTGCATAGTTTTACAGCAAAATGGCTTTTTGATTTTTCATTAATTTTTTGTGCGATCAAAATTTGAATTTCTTATTTTTCGAAAAATTCAAAAAGTTGTCATGAAAATATTATAGGGTGTTCAGGAATCAACGTTTTTCTCCTCTTGACTTTTTTTCATATCGTGCGTTTTTCGGCTTAAAATGATCATTTTCGTTTGTTTTTTGGAATTTTGAAAATGCTATAACTCCAGTAATTTTTTTTTTATCACGAAAAGTCATAAGAATATTTTGTTCGTCATTTTGCGTACTACTAATAACCGTACATAGAATTTTCAAATCTTCCAAAAAAGTGGTCTCAAAAATTTTCAAAATGTGCTCA
Organism: Andricus curvator; assembly: GCA_932195095.1. Classification (NCBI taxonomy): domain Eukaryota; kingdom Metazoa; phylum Arthropoda; class Insecta; order Hymenoptera; family Cynipidae; genus Andricus; species Andricus curvator. The sequence goes on from CAKNYM010040983.1 coordinate 6,140, forward strand.
CTTTTTGGATTTTCATCCAAAATAGCTGGTTAACGAACTCGTTCTCTATTTTTCGGCCATAAAAAAGTGTGCCAAAGCACAATCAAATCTGATCATTTTTTCGAAAGTTATCGTGGCTACAGACAGACAGACAGACAGACTACAGACAGACAGACACCTTCGTAAAAATCGTTTTTTCTGACTCAGGAGGTCTCAAAACGTGGAGATTTGATGAAAACCGACTATGTCAAATTTTACATAAAACCAATACCTTCTCATTAGAATGAGAATGTAAAAAGTATTTATTTTGTCAAGGCCATGTGATGAGTGGGTCACGTGAACCAATTCCTACCTCACCGGTACTTTTTTTATTTGTCAACTTATTTTCACACGGATAGTCACATCGAGTTGAAAATTTGGGAAAATAAATAAGAAGCAGTAAGAAACGCGGCTCTGGTCCTAAATTTTTATTATTATAAAATTTTTTTTATTTATAACAAATTTTTTTTCTTTTTTTCATAATTATAAAAATTTAGGACCAGAGCCGCGTTTCTTAGTGCTTCTTATTTACTATCCCAAATTTTCAACTCGATGTGGCGTTTCGTGTGAAAATAAGCTGACAAATAAAAAAAGTGCCGGTAAGGTAGGAATCCGGTCAAATGATCCACTCATCACATGGCCTTAAGTCCGAAAACGTTAATTAACGTCTCGAACATCCAAAACGTATAGCGATCGGCAAGCCGCGGCCGCCTTGCAAATTAATTCGCGGTTTATGTTGAAGCATTCTTATATCCTTGGCGGTTAATCTCAGTTGCGAGAAAGGGTAGAACTAGCGCTGCACACCGACCAATTGCGGAACTAATGCTCACAATGGGCCTGCGCGGCTGAAGGGGCATTAGTAGAGGGAGATTTAAATTAGTATCCCACACAGTATAAAGATGATATCATTCACAGCTTCGAAATCTAATTGAAGTTGAAAAATTGGAAATTAGCAGCACATGGTTAAATTATAAATAAATTATTATATAAATATAAATAAATTAGGTTGAATGCTCTCAAAATTCTGTATAGAATGAGCCCAGGATGTAGCAAATTTGTCTATCTTTTAAATAGACATTGCAAAAATAGTGTAAATTTCAATGTTTTCTTCAATTTTCAACAACTTCCGTAATAATAATAATCAATATTTGTTAATGTTCTTGGGCTAATTTTAAACCTATTTTTCTGGTTTGTAAATATATGAAACATATAACATATAATTAATGGAATTTTGAAGAATTTCAAACACTTATGATATTTTTAAAGGCTTCAATGACACTTGCAGGAGATTCAGAAAAATTCAAGGAATCCCCAAGCCACTTAATTTCCATTTTTTTTGTGATTTTTAAAGATTTAAAAACATTTTATCCATGCAATAATTATGAAAGATTCGAGGAGATCAAATTTTTCTCAAGAATTGTGGAAAAATTTTTAATGGTTCAGGTTTTATTTTAAACGAATAATTTTTAGTTTTGAAGATTTCAAAATATGTGGAAAAAGAATATGGAAGACTTTGAGACAATTTTTTTAATTTTTCAGGATTTACAAAATTTTTGGGTGAACTAAATTTTGTAGGGTGTCAAAAGAATGAAAAAAAATATTCTTAAGATTAATGGACAAATTTTAAATGATTGTCTTGTAATGAATTCTAAGAGAAAATTGAAAAAAAAGTTTTTTTAATTATTTCCTGAAATTTGTAAAAAGACTATGGGATTACAAGATTTACAAGATTACAAGATTTCAAAGCAAAATTTTGCAATATTACATAGTTTTAGAAAAAAATTGAGTAAGAATAAAAGATATTCAGAAGTTTTGGAACGATTAAAAAATAATTAAAACTTACAAAGATTGTTTAAGAATTTTTTAAGATTTCACGAGAATGAAAAAAAAATGTAGGTTCCTAGGAAAAATTAAAATAACTTTTTATTTTGAAAAATCAATTTTAAGAAATTATTTAAAGAGATTTCAAAACATTATAAAAGATTTCTAAAATTGTCAAGGAAGAATCTAAAAGTTTTGAAGGCATTTTTTATTTAGCAGAATTTTTTCAAAAATCAGGGAAAATTTCAATAATTTTTAAAGAGTAGAAGGTTGAGAAGGTCTTAATGATTAAAAAAATAATAATTTTCTAAAGACTTGTGTGGAAATTTTAAATGATTTTTCATTTTGAAAAATAAACTTTAAGAGAAAATTAAAAAACGTTCTTAAACATATCAAACGATTTCCTAAAATTTTGAAAAGGAGAGTAGAAGATTTTAAAGCCAAATGTTTCAATTTGGTAAGATAAAAAAAATCGAGTAAATTCAAGAAATATTTAGAAGAATTAAGGAGATTCAAAAAGAATTTCAAACTTCAGAAAATTTTTAGAAGTGTAGATTCTCAAAGATTTCAAAAATAAACTTTAGAAGCTCCAAAAGAATTTCGAAAGGTTTCAAGAGAATAAACAAAGTTTCTTAAAATTTCTGGGAAAATGTAGAAGATTATACGTCAATTTTTTTTAAATTTTGAATCATTTTTCAAAATTTTAAGAAAAATACGAGTAAGATAAAAATATATTTAGGAATTGAAGACATTTTAAATAGATTAGAAATATTTAAAAGCTTGTAAAGATTTCCGAAAATTTCTCAAATATTTCTTGATTTCCTCCAAACTTCTGAAGGTTCTAAACATCTTTAAAAAAGACTCGAATTTTTCCTAATATTTTGTAAAATCGTGTAAAATAAAAAAGAGTTATTCAAAATCTTCCAGATTCTTTTTTGACAAATCTGAAATATTCAAAAATCTTTTTTAATTTTCTCAAGAATCTTATCAAAATTATATTTATTTAAATTTAAAAACAAACTGATCTTACTTATTTTCTTGTTCTCAATTCTCCGACTTTAATTTCAGCTCAAATTAAAGTATTCATAAACTTTCAACAATTACTTATTTGAAATTTTTATATTGTATTATTGTGAATATAATTTTGTATTCTTTATGGTATTGAAAAAAATTTTGTATTGGTGAATTTCAATTAGTACTTACATTAAGTAACTTTAATATTTGTATGACTAAAAAAAATATTGAAAAAGCGTTCAGTGTTATATCGAAATATTGTTTTATTTATTTCTAAACAATACTTCATCTTACAGAACTTTTTTTATTTAGAAAACGTCTATTATGTTTTAAACATAATAAAAAAATTTTACGTAAGGGCGTTGGGGGGGGGGAGATCGAAAATAATGTTACGTAATATGTAAATGCTCCCTAATCTAAATAGTCTTTCGAAAGTTATCTGGGTACTAATTTAAATCTCCCTCTACTAATGCCCCTTCAGCCCCGCACGCCCATTGTGATCATTAGTTCCGCATTTGGACGGTGTGCAGCGCTAGTGCTACCCTTTCTCGCAGCTGCAGTGGGACTCCGATACCGTGTCGAAAGTCGAAAATCGAACGGACCTCTTTTTTTAACGCGTGGAGAGAGAAAGAGAGGTTCGTTCGATTTTCGACTTCGAAACAGCATCAGAGTCCCACTGCTGAGTTTAATCGCCAAGGATCACGAAGGAATAGTAAGGAGTGGTATCACCCTATGTGTTTGGTGAGCAGAGGTGGGACAAGCGACGTCCAAGAATTCGTTAATGCTTGCCACGAATGAAAACTCGTATGCACGGTCGTGCACATGCGCAGAGCTGTTTTCGCAGTCACGTGTTATACCCACTCCCCTACATTATATTTTGACATCTCGATGCATATGTAGGTTTGTTCGTTTGTATTTTTATTTTGTTGGGTGTATATCACGTTCCTGAATTAAAATCGAGAAGGAAAATGGCATCAAAAATACGAAAAGGATCTAGAAAGTGTAAGTACTACAATAACATTATTATAATCATTTATGGATTACGTAAGTAAGGGATAAAGTTAATTTCAGTGAACAAAATATTGTAGGTTAATATGTGCAAAATTTTTATATTTTATGAGCATTAAATAATTGCATGTGATTATTATTTTATAATAATGAAAATGTAAAAAATAATATAGGGGAAACCACCCTACAGTAGATAATGATTTACGCAATAATGATTTACACAAGTTCGAAACTTCAAACACGTGTTGACATCGTTGGCATGGCAACCGCCAGTGCGCATGTGCACGACCGTGCATACAAGTTTTCATTCGTGGCAAGCATTAACGAATTCTTGGACGTCGCTGGTCCCACTCCCCACTTACAGAGATACTACTCCTTACTATTCCTTCGTGCCAAGGATATAAGAATGCTTCAACTTCAAACCTCGAATTAATTTGCGAGGCGGCCGCGGCTTGCCGATCGCTATACCTGTTTGATGTTCGAGACGTTAATTAGCGTTTTCGCACTTAACAAAATAAGTACTTTTTTTTTGTAGCGACATGCTCTTGACGAATGTTGATGAATTGTGAAGAGAATTTAATCATTCTTCACTATTGTTTCAAAATGCCGTACGAAAAAAAAAAATTTAATGTAGCAGGTAAAATGTCTAGGTCTACCACTTTTTTAATACAAATTAAAAATTTTAATAAAATCGATTTGTATGAATTAGAGCTATTTTCATTAAAAAATTGAATTCTTTGTCAAAAATTTGTCGCATTAATTTACTTTTTTTTTAAACCAAAAAATCGCAGCGGACATGGAACTATGTTTTAACCTAGGTTTAAGAATAGGTCTAAACCTAGGGCAGACCTGGTTTTTTCTCTCAGCCACTTGGACCAAGTCCTAAGAAAAGACCAGGTTTTTTCGGGAAGTGTGCTATGTGGGCATTTTTGGTTCCAAAGGAGCTGCAACAAAAATGAACCCCACTTGTTGAAAAGGAACCCAAAACGAGAAATTAGCTCTGAATGATACCTCAGTTGGGGTTCTAAAGGATCCCAATTGTAAATGAGCCTATTTCTAAAGAACCTATTTTTCGCTTTGCCCACTTCGACATTTTGTTTAATTAATAATACAATTTCTACCTGAAAGCACACATGTAAACAAACTCTGATGGACATAACTTCATGAAGACAATGAAGGTACAAAATATTACCTTAACTAAAATAGATATAATGACTTGATAGATGTAATTTGCAGGTTATGTAACAAGCTTGTAAACATAAAGGCTTATTCATATGCAAGCAACTTTTCGACATGTCACTTTTTAAAAGTACAAATATATATTATTAGAAGTGCTGTAGGGTCGTTGCAAAAACAAAATTTCCTTTGTTTTATAATTTTAACATAAAATATAAAAATAGATAACCAATGTGACTGTAGAGAAACGAATTTTTTTAAAGTCTTAATGCGCATGCGTCGCACCAGCAGCCTCAATGCATGTTGATCGCGCGCTTATTTGAAATGATAAAATATGAAAATCAATTTCTTACAACATAATTATTATAATATTATTATTATAATTATTGTTTAATAATTTTAAAGTACAAAAAATATTATGAATTATTCAGAATTGACATTTGTGAAGAAAAGTCTTCCTTATTTTGAATTTAAAATCAATAATTCATTTGTAAAGAGTAAAATCAAAGAATTAATTTACCTTTTACTCTAAAAATCTATTTTGTGATCTGAAAATTAATTTTTTTGATTTTAAACTGATGATTTATCATAAAAAATTAATTTACACATTTGATAATTTAAAAAAAAACATATACAGCGAAAAACAAGATAATTGACAGAAATGGACTTGTAGATTGAACTATTTAAAACCTGTTACAGATTTAACTATTTTTAAATTTAAACATTAAAAATTGTGATATTTACAGGTGCAATAGTTCAAAATTGTACTAAATGCATGCAGGAATCATCACAACTGGTTTTCCTTCCCCAAGCACATAAATTTTTAGGGTGTCGATTCGGCGGACAATTTCAAATTCCCGGTTATTTCCCGGTTTTTCCCGGTCAAGTTTTTCAATTTTCCCGGTCAACTAAAAGTAACATATTCATATTTGCCGTAAAACGCAAACATTTATTTTAATTCATGACGTTCACTCTGAACAAACTTGAACACAACAGAACAAAACATTGCAAAATAAATGAATTTTCCAAAAATACTTGAATTTTCCACTAAAAATATCAATTTTTCACAAAAAAATGAAATAGTTAAACTTTTCAACCAAAGTGATGAATTTTCAAATAAAATTATGAATCTTCAACTGAATAGTTAAATTTTAAACAAAATAAAAAATAAATTTTCAGCTAAAATTATGAAGATTTAACTGGAACACTTGAATTTTCGACCAAAAAGATGAATTTTTAAACCAGAAGCTTAATTTTCAAATAAAAAGAATTATTTTGTACAAAAAATATACAATTTTTCAACAAAATACATAAATTTTTAACAAAATTGCCGAATTTTGGATTAAAGAAGACAAATTTTCAACCAAATAGTTGAATTTTGAACTAAAACAAGAATCATTTTCAACCAAAAATGGAATAGTAACGTTTTTAGTAAAAAAAGAATTAATTTTAAACCAAACATAAGAGTTTTCAATTAAAACAATGAATATTCAACTGAAATAGTTGAATTTTCAGACCAAAAAATTAATTTTTACTAAAAAAGATAAATTGTCAACCAAAACTTAAATAATTATATTTCAAGTTAAAGAAATTAATGTTTAACCAAACAAACGAAGTGATGAATTTTCAAATGAAATTCTAAATATTTAACTGAAATAGTTGAATTTTAAACCAGACAGATAAATTTTTTTACTGCAATGATGAATCTTTAACTAGAATAATTGAATTTTCGACCAAGAAGATGAATTTCTACCAAAAGACGAATTTCCAACTAAAAAAGATAATTTTTCTACCAAAAATTGAATAAATAAATTCATAGGCAAAAAAAAAATTAAAAAAAAAGAGATGAATTTTCAACTAAAATAATGGAATATTCAACTGGAATAATAGTTACATTTTCATTAAAAAAAAAACATTACCTAAAATACTTTAAGTAATTTATTTAATAAATTACATTTTTTTATACAAAATTATAGACAATGAAATGAATATTTGGATGAAAAAACTTTAATTCATTGGCGAATTTGTTGATGACAGCTCTCTCAGCTCGCGGAAATTGTTACAAAACATTTATTTAATTTTTTTAGATGAACATATTGCTTAAAATGTGTTGCCTCGAAAAAAAAGTAAATAAACGTTTTCGGATAATTCCCGCGAGACGAAAGTGCTGCCATCAAATTGCCACTTCATAACCTCAAAATCCTAGTACCGATTGGTCCTATTGTGAACGATTGAAACTTTGCAACACTGAATCTTTCCCAATCGTGCACACACGATTAAGAAACACGATTAGAAACAATTCAAATTTCTTTCTATCATTCTGAATTGTACGCATAATAAAGCATAATATCGTTTGTGTTTGCTTTACCGACATATTCTGTGAATCGCGAAGTTACCAACCCGACTTTGCAAGCGGTTGGTTTGTGAATGCGCCTTTATGTTGTTCTTTTCAAGAGCGCTCTAATGGTGCTTTCACACCTCTGTCTGCCTGCCTGGGGCAGGCAGGCA
>CAKNYM010040984.1:3883-15190 GCA_932195095.1 Andricus curvator
GTCACACCCCTACCCCTTTTCGAACGCCTCGTGGGGGCGGGAAGGCACTCCTGTGACTGGTCACAGAAATAATGAAAGGTAACAGCCCTACCCCTTTTCCAACGCCTCGTGGGGGCATCCGTAAGGAAAGCGAGGTTATGTCCATCTAAAAGAACCGACAGGACAGAAAAATACATTTCTATAATTCATATTTTTAAACAAGTAAGTTATTTATTAATTATAAATAGAAGAATATCTCGAGACCTAATTGCGAGATATCGACTTAAAAGTGTTTGAGCCGTTTTTCTCGTAAAAAATCCCATATCGGAATGAACTTTAAGAAATTATATACATTTGAAAAAAGTTTTAAAAATCGATATATCTCGTAAACTATTCGAGATATCGATTTAAAACTTTCAGATTCGTGTTTCTCGCCAAAAATCCTATAGGAATCCGCTTTAAAACTTTATCGCCACGGATATCGTAATCTTGCCTTTTTCATGGTGAAACGAAACCAAATCTTGATAGATACCTCGAAGAATTCGTTAATGAAATTAACGGACTTCATGGACAAGAAATCGTGATTTCCAACAGGCACTTCGAAGTTCACTTGAAAGGATTTATATGTGATACGCCCGCAAGATCCTTCTTGAAAAACACACTCGGCCACGGTGGAAAATATGCATGCGAGAGATGTGAAATCGAAGGGTTCTCCGAAGAGCGTACCACCGTTTATCCTTCGGTTAATGAACGAGAACGAACTGATACTTCATTTCGAAATCGACGACAACGTGAGCATCATCACGGACCGTCACCGTTAGAGCGAATCATTCCAGGCATTAATATGATTTTTTTTTTCGTGCTGGGCTTTATGCATCTCTGCTGTTTAGGAGTAATGAAAAAATTGTTGGAGTATTGGTTAGCAGGAGACATAAATTTCAGATTAGGTACAAGAGATAGAGACGAACTTTATAGGCGAATGAGCGCCTTGTATTCTCAAATTCCTTCAGAATTTCAAAGGAAGCCTAGGTCCACGAAGCACGCTGGAAAGTGGAAAGCGGTTGAACAAAGATTTTTTTTACTTTATAGTGGTCCTATTGTATTGAAAAAAATGTTAAGAGTGGATTTGTACTATCACTTTTTACTTTTCCATGCAGCGTGTAGAATATTGAGCTGCAGTGCACTTTGTATCGTATACGCGAAACGTGCGAAAGAGTACCTAAGAAGTTTTTTTATAGCTTTAAAAGATTTTTATGGTCCGAAATCACAATTTTTAAATGCACATCATTTAATGCACTTGACTAATGACGTAACATACATGGCAGAACAGAATTTCTTCTATAAAAAAGCGACCATTCCACGAGTATTTGAAATTCTATGTAGGAAACGAAGTTCTGTTTTAAAGATAAAGTATAAGCAATTTGCTATTTCTTGTTCTCCACCTAATAATGCGGTTCTCCTTGAAGACAATTGAATTATAACAGTCGATTCCATATTTGAGAGCGCGGAGGGTGTAAAAATTGCAGGCCATACTTGGAGAAAAATGAAACCGATTTTTACTTATCCATTTAATTCTGGAGAATACATGAACATGTGGGAATTGGAAAACGAACCCTTAAACGAAGTAAAATCGGTGTTATTGAGTTTCGTAAAAACCAAGCTGGTCAAATTACGCTTATCTTTTAAAGTTAATGGGCGAGAAAGAGTGTTCGTGGTTCCGTTTCTTCATTAATTCTTTCATTTTCGTAAAAGTGTGCAATAAAACTTAAAACTTGCATAACTTTTAATTCTAAATTATCAAAATTAAAAACTTAAATTTGAAATTTTGAAATACATTAGTCAAATGTTGAACATTGCAAATGTAAATTGATTCACATTTACAGATTTGTAATTTAAATTATTCAATTTCAAAGATTCATTAATTTTAAATGTTTACAGTTTAAAATTATGTAATTTTGAACGTTTTTTTTAGAATATGTATAGTTCTATTTTGATAACTATATCGTGGTTAGCTAGGCCAAAATAGGTGATGTATCTGCGTTAGTATGTACAATGATAAAAACTCTCAAAATATGAAAAAATTATTTGTCCAATTATACTGACTTTACTTTTTATAATAAACAGTTGCATTTTGATTCAACAATACCTATTACCTCTACGTAAACCGCTTTTCTTTAAATAATTAAGTTTGAAATTTCTTAAATTATCTGTAACGTAAATAATCACCTTCAAAACTAAGAACAAACATTTCTGCCACCATTTTTAATTAATAAATGCTCCCCTAACAGCAATATGATATCACGGGATATTCCAGGGATATCCAAATTTCCGCCTTGCAGGATATTCCGACGGGTTATCCCGCGACATAAATGGGATATCGTATTGTTTTTAGGGTCACAATTGAGAAATCTTTTACTTTCGCTTTGCAAGTTTCTAATCTTTTAAGAGAATGTTTTAAATTTCCCGCGCATGTCATTACGAACAAACCTGAGATTACGTGATTATGCGTGCGTAAGTCCCCAGGCGTCCCTACGAACTCATGCGAATAAAGAAATCGTTTCTTTTGTGTCGGTGTGTCTCCACGTGGCTCTCAAGTAATGATATATTTCTCATCGATATAATGAGGTGTTATAAAGTATTTTTTGGTACATTTTTTAACAGAAGAGCAGATGTGTGTTGTTGAGTGGTTTTGGTTGGTTGGGCAAAACGTGTCATCCGAGAACCAAGCCAAATAATTTTGTATTTTTTGCTCACAATTTTCTTGTAGATAAAAAAGCGTTAATTTTATTATATATTTTGCTTTTTGTATTCTAGTAAAATATTCAAGTGAGATTTATGTTTTATAAAAGTTTACTGAAAGATCAATTTAGAATAGATATATTCATGGACGCCTTAATCAAGTAGTCTATAGCCTGGAGGCGCACAGTGGGGCAAAACGTCGAAATTTGTTTCAAAAGAGCCTCGAGTCAAGAATTCCGAATCGATTTCGATATTTTTTCTTTAAAAATACTCTTAACTTTCTAACAAGTAGTTACATTTGCAACCTAGAAAATTAATTTTCAATCAAGAAGATTAACTTTCTTCAAAAAAAAAAAAGAATTTTCAACAAAATATTTGAATTTTCAACCAAAGAGATAAATTTTCAACTTACTAAATGAATCTTTAACCAGAAAAATAAATTTTTACCAACGTAGTTCAAATTTTAACCAAGTAGTTGAATTTTCCACCAAGACGATGAATTATCAACCAAGAAGAGTAATTTTCTACCAAAAAAAAGCAAATTTTTAACCAATTATTTAACTTTTTAACTAAAATGACGAATGTTCAAACAAAAAAGTGAATGTTCAACAAACGAGATTAACTTTCAATCAGATAGTTGAATTTTCTACCAATATAGTCGAATTTTTAAACTAATAAGACGAATTTTCAACAAAAAAGTTAATTCTCAACCAAATAGTTGAATTTTCAACAAAAGAAATTAAATTTCTATCCAAGGAGATGTATTTGGAAACCAGGAAGATAAATTTTTAACAAACAAAAAGGTTAAACTTTTAGCCAAATGGTTGGGTTTTCAACCAAAACAGTTGAAGTTTTAACCCAAAAAGACGAATTGTCAACTAAAGAATTAACTTTTAACCAAAAATAGTTGAATTTATAACAACAGAGAGAATTTTTCAAGTAAAATAATGAATTTTCAGCAAAATATTTTAAATTTTCAACTAAAATGATGAATCTTTAAACAAAAATAAATAAGTTTCAACAAATTTGTTCAACTTTCTACAAAGCATTTTTAACTAAAAAATTGAATTTTCTACAAAAAAAGCGAATTTTCAAAAAATCTATTAAAATTTTTTATTTGTTTTCATTGATCATTCAACTCTGTAGTTAAAAATTCGTCGTTTTTGGATAAATTCAACAGTTTTTGATTTGAAATTGAAATATTTTTTGGTTGAAATATCAACTAATACATTTTTGGTTGAATATTTATCTTCTATTGGTTGAAGAACCAACTTAAGTTTAGTTAAATCAGTGCAATGCGAATCAGGGAAAATTAACGAGAACCATTGTAACTAAATTCAATAATTTCTGTATTCATTTTTGTTGAATAAACAAAACAATTTCAGTTTTTTAATAGAATCGGTAAGGGTGGGGGTTTAGTAGCCTAGGGCGCCATTTTACTAAAGCGTGCTCGGGATGTATTCAATTTTGAATCAATTTTTCTCCCGTGTAAGTGTGTATATGATATTTCAACTTTTTTATTCTAAAGAATATACGAGTATTAAAAGGTTTACAGATTTTTTCTTTCGCTTTAGTACCAATCATAAACACACGTCTGAGGGCGATGAATCTTCAGAGGAAGAAAGGGAAATATACGATTATCAGCTTATGGAGTTCATCAAGCGAGGACGAAAGCCTATAAAGCGAATAGTACGCATAGTAATTAAACCATGGATTATGGTAACTAAGGGCAAGATTAAGGTCCAGTATATGGAAGAGCCGCATAATCCTGAAGACAAGTTGCTAATACGTGAGCTTGCCAAATCCATGGCTCCAGCACCAGAAGATTGGCCTTGGTACACTGTCATGTCAGTAGGCCATGCTCGTATGTAACAATTAAATGTTTTTCTTGAAATGTAACTGTGACGGCAACTTTTCCCATAACTACCTTTCTCATTTATTTTTTTAGAAACTTTAGAAGAAGCTGAAAAAAGACTGGAAGACCTAGGAGGAGACGACTATGCATTTACTCAAGATTCTGATGAAGCAGCAAAGAAAGCTACTAAAAATGAAAAAAGAATAATTTCTCACAACCGAAAACTATCTGAAGCAACAAAAACAGCTTTAAAAGTAAATTCTTTATCAGACACGGAAGATGAGCAAGAATCAGGAAAAGGACTAAATGCTCCTTTCGAATCGAATAAAAATGACGAGTTACTAGATGACTCTTGGAGTGATTCTTCAGGTGATCAAAAACTGAAAAAGAGGAGGAACACGAAGAAGTTTTGTTCAGTGAACACTGACAAAACTAAACTTAAAATGAAGGGTTCTGACAAAGGTGGCAAAGGTAAGGAAGAAAGATATCCTGACAAGGAACACGCTGAAAACCGAGAGAAATTTAAAAACGACCGGAAACAAAAAGAAAACCCTGCAGACACATCAGAAACAAATCAAGACGTAAATCTAGTAAATCTTCCTGCAAATGTAAATGAGAAATCAAAAGAAATTTCTCCAGAAATTATGGCACCAAAAATTATAAAGAAGATACCGGAACAAAAATCCGGACAAAATTCTCAGAGATCAAATATATTTGGTAATTTTACTTTAAATGAATTTCTTATTTAAGTGTTTTATCATATACTCTCATATACATGTACTTAATTATTTAAATATTTATTTACAGAACATGTTTTAAAAAAACTCGACCGATTTTCCGTGGACCTGAATAGAGTGGAAAAAAGGTAGATCGCCTACTTGAAACAATCGAAGTATCGAAGAATCCTCCGATCTCGGATTTCATTACGAAGTATGAACTATCGCTTCCAATAAAAAACAAAGAAGATTTTATTTCTTTCGATGAAAGACTTAAGAATGAACCGGAATTTAAAGATGGCTATGTAAGTATAATTATATCCGGGATCCCAGTCCGTCCCCTATTTTGTCTAATCCCCTATTTTTCCCCTTAAATTTGAAAAATCCCCTAAAAGACCTAAAATCGAGAATTTCGACCCACTTTTCCCCTTTCTTTACAAAGTTTTGATCCATTTTTCAAGAATCATCAACAGGAATTCAAACCAATTGGAAAACAAGACGCTTTGAAACAGATTCTTTTTCATGATACCAATTTTGTTAATTTATTTGTCAATTTTGTACAGGCCAAAATGCTGTAAAGCAGGAAATATAAGGAGATATTCTATTTGAAACGCTTTAAATTTCTAATATTTCAAGTAAAAATGTTGCCCTTTCAACAAAATAGATGAACTTTCAACCAAAAAGATGAATTTTCTACCGAAAAAGAAAAACTTTCAACCAAAAATCTGAATTTTTAACCAAATAATTGAACTTTAAATAAAAAAAGACGAATTCTCAGTGAAAAATGTAATAGTTGATATTTCAACCAAAAAAGATGTTTATTTTTAAATGACGTATTTTCAACAAAACTGTAAAATCCTCAGCCAAAACAGATTAATTTTCAACCAAACAGTTGCATTTTCAAGCCACAAAAACGAATTTTGTACAAAAAAGTTGAATTTTTAACACGAAAATATGAATTTTCAAAATAAAGTTATTTTTTAACCAAATACTAGAATTTTTTATCAAAATAGTTCATTTGTAAGCAAATAGTGGAATTTTTACCAAAATAGTTACATTTTTAACTTAAAAAGACATACTTTCAACCAAAAAGCGTGACTTTTTAACAAAATTGTTGAATTTTTAACAAAACTGTTAAACTTTCAACCAAATAATTAAATTTGTAACCAAATAAGTTGCATTTTTAACCAATAAAGATGAATTTTCAAGCTAAAAAGACGAATTTTCAACCTAGTAATTGAATTTTTTACTCAAACGATTAAATTTTAAACCCAAAAAGACAAATTTTCAACAAAACAGTTTAATTTTCAACCAAAAAGGATAACTCTTTAAGAAATTTTTGAATTTTCAATAAATTACCCAAAAAGATCAATATTTCGTTTTATTTACAGAAAGTATGTGTTTTATCCTACATTGATAATGACCGCATGCTAAGAAAAAGTCTCACCAACATCTTAAAAGTGTTCTTGTCGCCAAATCTTTTAAGACAATACACCGTTTCCGTAAGAGTACCGAACAAGGGATTATTGATAGAAACATCGATATATAACTGCCTTTTCGGTAAATGAGGAAAACTTCTGATTTATTTTGCATGAACTTCTTGTTCTTAACATTTTCTAGCTTGACTAATATTAATCCTTTCTTTCTCGTTTTACAGAGGCCCTAAAACTTACACACTTGGATAAAAAAACTGGAACCTATTTTAACGATAAATTTTTTTCCCAAGAACTGGGACATGTATTAAGAGGATCCAAAGATTGGTTTGGAGGACGACGATTAAGATTGTTAAGCCCTCCTGCTGGAAAGAATTCTAATTCTAGTGAGAAAGGAGGCAATAAATAATACATCTAAGCCTTTATCATTTATCACTTTTTCTTTCTGTATACATATATTGTAGTTTTACATAATTATTCAATAAACAGTTCATAACATATATTTACGTATTCTGTATTATATTCACTTCTAGTACATTTTTCAGTGTCTCGGAACTAAACAAGTTGTTTTTAAAACAAATTTATGATTAATTTATTATTAAATTATGATTCAAATTTGAACTGCATTTACCACTTTAAATTCTTATGAACTATCACTTTCTTTCGTTCCGTCTTATTGATTTTCCTCTGAATCCCATTATTATAATTAATTTAGAAATAATATGGATATTATGGGGGCAACCGCGAAGGCGCCATAAGGGCAACCACAAGGGATCCATGAAGGCAAGCATGAGGGCTCTATGATGTCAATCATGAGGGCTCCATGAGGGTAGACCATGTTGGACCCCTATGGATTAGCATGTCGTTACCACGAGGGGCCTCGCCTGGATTGCCCTTATGGGCCCCCCAAGGCTTGAGGGCAATCCATGCGGGCCCATACGGGGTCCCGCTCAATTTTTCCACACGGGCTGAACAAAATTACATATTTAAACTAAGCGACTGATCTCGGCTATATGATTATCGTCTAAATCAACTGCTAGGCTTCGTACCCTACAAAAAACGCCAGACTGAAACGTATTCAAAAAGTATTGCACTTTGAATACGAGGTTACGAAAAGCAGATTTCCAGAGTACATCTCGCGAATGCGATTCAATACTTAGCAATCGCATTTAGTAGTTTTGAGACAAATTCTATTTCAGATTCAATCGCATTCTTCAGCATTAAAATCTATTAGAACTCTCGCAATAATACGCATTGAACGCGAAATCTCTTACTTCGCATTCACAGGTATTCGAAATTTAGACGTTTTATGCGAACCCTTAAATTAAAAAGTATTGTGCTTCCGTCCAATCCGAGGTTGTCGCAAAGCAGATCTCCAGAGAACATTTCGTGAATGCGAAGCAATACTTTTTAATATGACTTTTTTTGCAGGGTAGGCAATGGTTATCTTTAAGTTTATGTATCTCCTTTACGGGAAACGATTGAAGCTCACTTTACCCAACTGATTTCTCTGAAAGTTAGGAATAAATATCAGTTTATTAAGCCTAGCACGAACGTTTTAAATGATCGTTACCAGCGTAACGATCATAAATTTGTTCTTAACAATGTTTATAAACAAATACTTAACATTTTATATTTTTACAAACTATAAATTCCGTTGTTCTGCTTAGAAGGAACTGCCAAAACCACTCAACAATGATTCTTAATGGTTTACATTTTAATTAATAACAAATGCACCATTTGTCCGGCATTCACTATTCTTGAATTATAATTATATGACAAGAGAATCAGGCCCATACCCAGGCTTTTCGTTCGAGAGGGCCCAAAATTAGAGAACAGCGGTCACTAATTTCCCTGGATTTCGTTGATCTCCTTTCCAGAGGCCTTCGTGTGAAAAAATAAGCAGCAAGGTTTGCAGAACACACTATCTTCACTCGTTGAGTGAGTTAAACAAGCAAAACCTCCCTCTGTTATTCACTTGGGTTGAAAGCTTCTTTTTCGCGATTTCCCTTCCATCGCAGGAAACTTTTATGGCTGTGCTGGGAACAAAACTGATGTGAGTATATTATAATAAATGATAAATCTTTTTAAAGAGCCTATTCCAATAATGAAGCACAAATTAGCTAGAATTTGTGGAATTTCGGGGAGGGGGCTACCCCTCTGAGTAGGTGCCTGAAGAGAATATTCATCAAAATTTTGTGTTACAAAATAACAATTGTTGATCATCATTCTAAAAAAATTTTCAGAGAGACGATTGATTGTTTACAAGCAACATCTGAGTGCTTCGTGGATAGATGAGGATTCGAATACGGATAGAGATTGAAGGATTAAAACGCACAAATATAGAAAAGAATAGGGGAACAAAAAAGCGGATAGGTAAATATAGGGAGACGGACTGAAACGGTTAGGCAATACATTTTTAGAGGGAGGATGAAGGCTATAGAGAATGATTATAATGGATACATTTGCTATCCCTGATAGGTAACGAGAAACATATGAGTACGCCACAGATAGATACTGATTTAAATACGGATAGAGATTGTAGAATTGGAACGGACAAGTATAAAAAAGGATAGGTAATACATTCCCAGATAACAATAGGTGCGGGCGCATATCAGCCGCATGCAATGTGCTCACCAAATGTGGGCACGATGCGTGCACCATGATATTTACATTTCTTGTTTCAATTATAAATGTTTTTCGACAAAAACAATTATACTTCACATATTGCAATTTGCAATTGGGGAACTCCATGCCGGATGTCTATCAAGTATTCACCTCGCGGATTTTTTTTTAAATTACGCAACTTGTTACACGTACAAAAAAAAAACATCTCAGCTATTTTTCTCGAAACTTTTTTTTGAAGAGTTATCGCATTCAGAATTTTTCTCTATTTTTAAATTATCTATAAGAAGAATAAAAACTTTTCATAATAATGTATGACGTTTAACTTAGATTTAATCAAATAATTTAAACTACACATTCTCATATGGAATTTACCAGGGAATCCAAATTTGGAGGTAGCAACAGCAATTACTTTCGATGACACCTTTATGCTTATTCTTGAATGCTTTTCATGAAATATTATAAAAAGTAAAAAATTTCAAAGTTACCGGATTTTAATATTTTTCAATATATATTTTTTGATATTCTAAATAGTTCTCTTTGAGAAAAAAATGTTACATCAGTGAGATTTTATGTAATTTTTAAAAAGATTTTTTTTTTAAATTACGGAAGAAATAAATCCACTACAGAGGCCCACCATTGTATCCCGTAACATTTACTTCTATTATTAAGAAATTGAATCTAATTCTTTTGGAACCTAAAGCCAAAACCATTGCATCAACATTTAGTTTACATTTTTTTTTAATTGTTTGTAATTGTTTATAAAAATTGTCCTTTTCTTGGTTTTTTAATCCAGTATTAAAATTTAGTTTGGCGAGAAAAAAAGTTTTCTAAAATGTATGGGGGTTAGGAAAAATTATTTTAAAAAATTGATTCATTCTTTACGCCTGGTAATGATTTTACTAATTAATAAATTTTGAAAGTAAATAAGCTTTATTGTTTTGTGTTTTATCATTTTCATTAGCCTCTGTTCATATTGGAACATTTTTTGCTTTAAAAAAAAAACGGTCAAACAAATGTATTGACTTTTCCAGTTTATTTAAATGTTAATAACACTTGATTAAAGAAAAGAACCTTTGTCGTTCCAAAATTTTGAAAATTGAATCCTAATTTAATTAACATATTTAATTTTAAACACCATTTAAAACATTTGCAAATATAATTTTTAATATAACAATGTAATATATGTATATTAAATTAAAGATATAAAATTGAAATTGCAAATTTGTATTTCGCGCCACGTATTCCATGTTTGAAATATCGATTCGGTCAATATCGATTGTTTGTGAATTGTGATTGATTTCATTAGTGTTCAGTCCCTATTGAAAAAATCCTCGAGGAAATCCTCGTGTTATTTTTGGACGAGGAAAACACGAGGAAATCCGCGAGGATTTTCAAATTCCTCGAGGAATTCTGCGAGGATTAATTCTCTCACTCGACGATTTCCTCGAGGAATTTAAAAATCATCGCGGATTTCCTCGTGTTTTCCTCGTCCGAAAATAACACGAGGATTTTTTCAATAGGGGTAGGTTAGGAAAATCTATCATATGGTGTTATAAGTGCAAGTACCCTGGTGGAAAAAGCTTCCTGTATTTTTTCCGCGGCCTTTCTGCAATCACGTTCGCAGATAAATACAGATAAATCTTCCTTCTTTTATATACAAAACTCCCCAATTTCTCTGCTAATTTGGTATGACAAATATTTGCGTGAAAATTAGTATGTAGAGAAAAATTATTTGCAGCGAAATGCAGAGAATCTCAGCATTTCTCTGTCTAGCTTCTGCAAATTCTCTGCAAATTAGATATAACGGAGATTTGCAGGAAAAAGTACCATGTAGAGAGAAACATTTGCAGACAAATGCAGGGAAGCTCTGCTTTTTCCTACAATTTCTCTGCAAACTAGGCCTTACCGTGATTTGCAGGAAAAGGACTCACAAGAAATTTATCGAGAGGAACTGCTT
>CAKNYM010040986.1:0-17412 GCA_932195095.1 Andricus curvator
TGTTCTCAATACTATTTCTAACGATTGAAACAATAAAATATAATAATAATTCAAACAATTTATTCTGACTGAAAATCTGACTTTTATTTCAGAATGCGTTTTGATCTTTGTTTACTAAAATAATTTCTGTGAAAAAATTCGACTATTACATTTATATTTCAAGAACTATGTTCCAAATAGACGAAATGAATATATATATATATATATATATATATATATATATTTAAAAAAAAAAAAGAGTTATTGGTTCCTCGTTTAGAGGTGGGCCGAGAATGCGCAGATGGAAACATATGAACTCCTATCTAATACAACGCTGCTGAAGGCTGGTGACCTTCTCAGTATAAAACATCAACCAATTGCGACTCTCTCGGTTTCCATTCCTTGTCCTCGCCCCCCCCTCCCCCCGTAACAGAAGTTTTGGTGGGACTGACGTAAGAACTGGACTCTCCACTATACGACGAATCACTACTTAACTTGGGCATGATTTCGACTCGCACAACAAATTTCGCGCATAAAGGTGGTAGTTGGGTGTACAATCTAAACATGAATAATACAAACAATAAAGTAGCCTCGGAATGGACTGAAACTTTGATTGAGGTTTTGAAATATGGTCAGGAGTAGATAGGGAATCACATGGTAGTCAAGGGGTCGGTTTGATTATGAATGAAAAAGCAAGATATATGTTCCAAAAACGACTTAAATACTTTTTTTCTCCCCTTTTCAGATAGTTGGAAAAAAATCTTTCTGATTGTAGGATGTATTATAAAGATACGGAAATATACGCTGAAGTAAAGGAATTACCTTCTTCATTTTAAATCAAATACAACTTTAGTCATTTTTATCTGAAGAACATTGAACATAACATATGGTCGTTGCGAAGCGCGACGACCAAATTGCGCGCAGCAAGCGCGCTCAAACTTTTGGGTTTCTATTATACGATGAAGAGAAACGAGCGTGAAGCGCGAGGTGCACATGATGATCATACCAAATATCGAGCGCGAAGCGCGAGTGTCGTGATGAGAATGTGTTCCTTAAGGTCGATAGAACCTTAAGTAAATTAGTTCTTATTTTTATGTAAAACTGACATAATTAAACCAAAAGCAGGTCGTAACGATGAAGCTTACTAAGAGAGTATTAGCCTGCGAAGTGCGCAATAGCGAGCACACGAAGTGTGAAAACCTAGACGACAAATGTGTCCGAGCGCGCAGCGCGAGGTGAATGCATTATCGAGCGCGAAGCGCGAGATAAACATATAATCGAGCGCGAAGCGCGAGATGAATACCTAATCGAGCGCGAAGCGCGAGATCCAACAGGTGCGCGCCCTAGGCGCGCTGAAACTTGCGAGCGAAGCGAGCCGCGCGCGCAGCGCGCGATGAGAATGTGCCCGCGAAGCGGGCAGATTTTTTTTAATGATTTGAGTACAATCATTATTTAAATTTTGCGACTTTTTTTGCACTAAGTTTAACCCTAGGGTAGAATTTCCCGAGTTATTTCGAATTTTTCGAAAACATCCCAAATTTGATCCTTTTTTTGCAATATCTTTTTATTAAATTCACTCTGATCATCTCCTTGTTCGCCAATCATCAAAGTTCGAAAATATTTTCAAAAGGAAAGCAAATAAATAATGCCATCGCTAAAAAAAAGTGTCAAAAAATTTCAATAGTGGAGTCCGAGACCTGTTCATCTAATAAATAATTCAACATACCATCTTTTCACAAGCTTTCTTTCCATCCATGAAACCTTTCGGAATGACATTCGGAGTCAAGAGCTCATACCGCTGTCTGAACTCCTGGAAGGGAATCCTATTCGGGAATCCTTGTCTGCAGATACGGATTCCTTCCAGCACTCCGTTGCACCTCAGCTGATCAAGAACGAGAGGCGCGTCTATTTTACCTGCCCTCTTCTCGTGATTCGGTATAATGCACCTGACGAAGTTCGGATTGGTGTTGCGCAAGGTGACCATCAGCTTGGCCAGCTGTTCCTTGTAAAGCTGCGAGACCGTTCTGAACATTCCCTTCCTGGTCCTCGCGCCAAATTGGGTGTCTGTCAAGGCCTGCTGAGCCATTCCGACAATCTCAGCATCCTTCCAGATATGGCAGACGAAAGGATCCTGGGAGGCTTGAAGCAGACTCACTATGTTCTCGTTCAGCGGGTCCATGTTCTTCATGAGCCACTTGGCTGCCGAGTAATCTACTTTTCCAGCGTAGTGAATGATAGCAAAGTCCGCAACTCCACGGAAGTCGGTCTTCATGAACTTGGGATGAACGCTGTGAGCACCAACGAGTTTCTCAACGAAGGTTTTGTCTGTGGCTTTCGGGAACCAACACTCTTCGTCCAGAAGAGCCATGATACCCATGGGTTTGTCTATCAAGTCTATCGTGGGCTGGAGATCCAATCCAAAATCGATAAACTTCCACTCGATACCTTCGCGTTGATATTCCTCCTGCTCGAGAATGAACATCGTGTGATTGAAGAGCTGCTGAAGCTTTTCGTTCGTGTAGTTGATGCAGAGCTGTTCAAACGAGTTCAGCTCGAAGATTTCAAATCCTGCCATATCGAGAATGCCGATAAAGCTCGCCCCTTGTCGTTTCGTTCTGTCGAGGGATCTGTTTATCCTGTTGACGAGCCAACGGAACATCCTCTCGTAGCAGGCTTTCGATATCGCCTCCACAGCAAACTCAACTTGTTCCTTCGTCTGTGCCTTTGTGACGAAATCCCGGCCGACTTTAATCCTAGGCTTCAGGAAAGCCTTCGTCATTTCCGTTACGCTCAGGCCAAGTAGGTGTGAAATTTTCTGGGCTACTGTGTTGTCTGGAAGAGTAGCTTGGTCGGAATTTCGCTCCTGCCTAAACTGCATTGATCCAAACAACATCACTGCCGAGACTATGCGGAAGATTGAGGAAAAGTCTTCATTTGTCATTCCCATTATGTTCATTGCCTTCACGGTGGAGAAAAATTCTGCAGCGTCGTCCATTCCTGGGACTGGGAGCGCTCCGCTGGACAGGAATGGATAGAGCTTTGGATCCTCCAGAATGAATTCCTCTGCGAAATACAAGTTTTAGTTAGATACTTTGTCCAGAATTAAAATCCAGGCTTCACACAGTTTAGGGGAAATAGTTCTTATTTTACATCTTTAATAATTACTATAATTATCAGCCTGGGTGTCTACTCAAATCCTGGAAAAAAATCCCCAGACAATTCCAGGTTTTTTTCAGGTATCTGAAGTTTTTTCCAGGTAAAATTTTTCAAAGTACGGAGCCATTCAAATAGTTTGCATTTTTTAAAAACAATCGACTCGGAATATGTACACAGTTTCGCGAGTTTATTATAAATAATGTTTTTTTTTCAGTTTCTAAGGATTCAATTAATATGTTTAATTTAGATTTTAGAAAGCTTTGACAAATTTTATTACAAGATATTCTTAAATATATTAGCACCATCGATTATTAAATAGTTAAATAATACTAAAAACATAATTATTCATTTATTGAATTTGTACCTATAATGTATACTTAAAATAAGTGCATATTTAGGTGTGTACTATATTAAATTAAATTTAAATCGCTTTAAATTTTTAACTTTTCAAGTAAAAATATTGTATTTTCAACAAGATAGATTGATTTTTAACTAAATAGTTGAATTTTCTACCAAAAAAGACACGTTATCAAAACAAAAAAAATCTCAACCAAATAATTGAATTTTCAACT
Organism: Andricus curvator; assembly: GCA_932195095.1. Classification (NCBI taxonomy): domain Eukaryota; kingdom Metazoa; phylum Arthropoda; class Insecta; order Hymenoptera; family Cynipidae; genus Andricus; species Andricus curvator. Next base: position 3,708 of record CAKNYM010040986.1, read on the forward strand.
AAAAAAGATCAATTTTCAACCAAATAGTTGAATTTTGAACTAGAAAAGATAAGTTTTCAACCAAAAAAGGAATAGTTAAATTTTTAGTTAGAAAAATTAATTTTCCACCAAAAAAGCAAAGAGATTTTCAACCGGGATGATGAATTTTTAACTAAAATAATGAATCTTCAACCGGCGTAAATGAATTTTAAACTAAAAAGAAGAATTTTTAACAAAAGAGTTTAACTTTCAACCAAGTAGTTTTATTTTCAAACAAAAAGATGAATTTTTAAACAAAAAGATAAATTTTCAAACAAAAAGATTATTTTTCAAACAAGAAGATTAATTTTCTACCAAAAAAAAAAGATTTTTTAACACAATACATAAATTTTCAACAAAATAGTTGAATTTCAACTAAAGAAGGCAAAATTTGCAAACCAATAGTTGAATTTTTAACTAAAAAGATCAATTTTTAACCAAATGATGAATTTGCAACTAAAATTATGAATATTCAGTGGAATAGTTGAATTTTCAAAAAATACATGAATTTTCGACTAAAAAAAGATATATTGTCCAACAAAAATTGAATAGTTAAATTTTCAGTTAAAAAAATTAATGTTCGACAAAAGACATGAATTTTCAACCAAAAGTGGAAGTCAAATTTTAAGTAAAAAAAATTATTTTCAACAAAAAAAAACGAATTTTCACTAAAATATTTAAACTTTCAACCAGAGGAGATAGATTTTGAAACCAAAATGACGAATTTCCAAAAAAAATAGTTACATTTTCAAACAAGTAATGTTTAAAAAAGTAAAACCAAGTAAAGTGAAGTTTAAACAAGTAAAGTAAATGTTGAATCTTCAACTGGAATAATTACATTTTCAACCAAAAATATGAATTTTCTACTAAAATAATGAATCTTTGACTAAAATAATTTAATATTCAATCAGAGATTAAATTCTACGAAAAAAAACGAAATTTTCAACTGAAAAAAGACAACTTTTCAACATGAGTTGAATTATCAACCAAGAAGATTAATTTTCTACCAAAACGAACGATTTTTAACAAAATAGATGAATTTTCAACCAGATACTTGAATTTTCGACTACAAACGATAATTTTCAACCAAAAATAGAATAGTGTCAAATTTTCAATTTAAAAAATAATTTAAAAAAAAAACGAATTTTCAACCAAAAATAGAATAGTGTCAAATTTTCAATTTAAAAAATAATTTCAAAGAAAAAAAAAGAATTTTCAACAAAATAGTTAAATACAGTAATATACTTTTATAAATGAAGAATCATTTTTATTCAATTTTTGATGCAAAATAAAAATTTGGAATAACTCTTGAGAAAATTCAAAACGATTTTTGGACATTTCAGATACCTCAAATCAAAATTTTAACCAAATAGTTGCATTTTAAACCAAAAAATATATCTTCTCAACGAAAAATGCATAATTGATATGTAAATAAAAAAATAGTTTTATTTTAATTCGAAAACAGTTGAACTCATCTAAAAAAGACAAATTTCAATAAAATAGTTGAATTTTCAGCCAAAAAAGATTAAATTTTTCCAAAAGAGACGATTTCCTCCAAAAAAAAAGTATAAATTTACACCCAAAAATATCAATTTTCAACAAAAAAGTTAATTTTAAACCAAATAGTTGAATTTTCAACCAAATAGATTAATTTTCTACAAAGAAATTAATTCTCAACTAAATTGTTGAATTTTTGAATAAAAACGTTAAATTCACAACCAAAAGTAAAATATTTAAATTTGCAGCTTTTAAAAATTTGATTTTATAGCAAAAAAAAAATCGAATTTTCAAGGAAATAGTTAAATTTTCAACCAAAGAGATAAATTTTCAACTAAAATTATGGATCTTCAACCAAAAAAATTAATTTTTAACAAATTAGTTTAACTTTTAACCAACTAATTGCATTTTCGACCAAAAAAATATGAATTCTGAACAAGAAATGTAATAGTTAAGGGTTCAACTAAAACAGATTTTTATTTTAAATCTAAAAACAGTTGAATTCAACCAAAAAACTTTTCAACAAAATCGTTGAATCGTCAACCTATATATAATAATTGTCAACCAAATAGTTGCAGTTTTAATAAAAAAGATGAAAATTCTACCAGAAGAGATGAATTTTCAAACATCTTCTAAACTGACTAGAATTATTTCAAAAATTTTGAATTTTTTTTAATTTGATGAAAATTCAACCAATTGGTAGAAAATTCACATTCTCGGGATGAAATTTCAACTTTTTTGTAGAAAATTCGTCTTTTTGGCTTGAAATTTTAAGTATTTGGTACAAAATTAAACTCTATTTGTAGAAAATTCATTTGTTTTTTAATTGAAAATTAATTCTCAATCAAATTTGGACTAAAATCACATCCATTGTCCAAACTGTTTAATGGAAAACTTACGTAATATTTTTTAAATTCGTCTTTTTTGGTAGAAAATGAATTTTCATTGTAGAAATTCAACTATATACATAACTGAAATTTCATCAATTACATTAACATTTTTTAAATTCATAATGCAACTTTTTTTTTGAACATTCATCATTTTGGTTTGAAAATGTATCTATTTCTGTAGAAATTTCATCTTTTTTTATTTAAAAATGCAACTGTTTGTTTGAAAATTAATCTGTTTTAGTTCACGATTCAAGTATTTTGTTAAACATTCGTCTTTGTTGGCTATATTCGACTGTTTTTGATTTTTAATTAAAATCTTTTTTGGTTTAAATATCAACTGTTGCATTCTTTGTTGAAAACTAGTATTTCCAGATTTAAAATGCAACTGTTTTGTAGAGAATTCATCTCCTTGTCTTGAAATTTCAACAGTCTTGTAGAAAATGCGTTTTCTTTTTATTGAAAATTAATTTTTCCAACTAAAAATTTAACTATCAAATCTTTGATGAAAATTGATCTTTTGTAGTTGAAAATTCAACTACTTGGTTGAAAATTCACGTATTTTCTTTTAAAATTGTCCTTTTTGATAGAAAAATAGTCCTCTTGGTATAAAATTGAACTATTTGGTAGAAATTATGTATATGTATTTTATTAACAATTCGTCCTTTTTGGTAGAAAATCAATTTTTTTAATTGGATTAGTTTGGTTAGATACTTGGATTCGAGTATTTTGATGAAAAGTCGTCTTTTTGGCTATATTTAACTATTTTCTTAATTAAAATAATAAAAAATTTTTGTTGAAATATCAACTATTACAATTTTCGTTAAAATTGATCTTTTCAGATTGGAAATTCAACTCCTTGGTTGAAAATTGAACTACTTTCTTAAAAGTTTTTTTTTTTTGGTTGAAGATTCATAATTTTAGTTGAAAATTCGTTTTTTGGTGAAAAGTTATTTGCTTATACTGAAAATATAACGGTTTTGTTGAAAATTCAACTGATTGGTTGTAAATTAACTTTTTTGATGATAATTCATATTCTCGGGTTGAAAATTAAACTTTTATAGAAAAGTAGACTTTTTGACTTTAAAATTTAACAGTTTGGCATATATTTCAACTATTGGGTTCAAAATTAAACTCTTTTGTTGAAAATTCGTTTCTTTTTTATTTAAAATTAATTCTAAAGAAAATTTGGACTAAAATGACATACATTGTTCAAACTGTTCAGTGGAAAATTTATATAATTTTTCAAAAATTCGTCTTTTATGGTAGAAAATTAATCTTCTTGGTAGAAAATTCAACTATTTAGTTAAAATTGTATTTATTTTGTTGAAAATTCGTCTTTTCTGGTAAGACATTAATCTTCTTGGTTGAAAATTCAACTATTTATTTTAAAATGTTTAGTAACGAAACAAATGTAAAATTAGTCAAATAAAATTTTGACTAACATGATGTTCGTCATTAAATTAATTAAATTCTTTAATTAATAATTTAATAATAATTAAATTTAATTTAAATTAAATCCATTTTCAAAATATTTAATTGAAAATTTGTCTTTTTTCGTAAAAAAATTCAACTATTTGGTTAAAAAATGACGGATTATGTTGAAAATTCGTCTTTTTTGCTTATATTTAACAGTTTTCTATTATGATTTTTTTTGGGTGGTTTACATATTAATTATTACATTTTTTGGTAAATATTAGTATTTTCAGGTTGAAAATTCAACTATTTTTTAGAGAATTTATCTGTTTAGCCTGAAAATCCAACAATTTGATTAAAAAAATTTATCTGTTTTGTAGAGAAGTCGTTTACTTTTTATTGAAAATTAATTTTTTTAAATAAAAATATAACTATTCCATTTTTGGTTAAAAATTGATCTTTTCTAGTTTAAAAATTCAACTGCTTAATTGAAAATTTAAGTAATTTGTTGAGAATTCATCTGTTTTGGTAGAAAATTTATCTTTTTAGTCGGAAATGCATATTTTTGGTTGAAAATTCAACTATTTAGTTAAAAATTCAGCTGTTTTGTTGAAAATTCGTATTTTTTTGGTAAAAAAATTCAACTCTTTGGTTTTAACCTGATTTATTTTGTTGAATATTCGCCTTCTGTGGTAGAAAAATTAACTATTTGGTTAAAAATTGATGTATTTTGTTCAAAATTCGTATTTTCTGGTAGAAAATTAATCTTCTTGGTTGAAAATTCAACTATTTAGTTGAAAATATATGTCTTTTGTTAACAATTCGTCTTTGTTGGTAGAAAATCAATTTTGTTTTTTTCTAAAATACAACTCTATTGTTGAAAATTGATCTGTTTTAGTTGAGGATTCAAGTATTTCGTTGGAAATTCGTCTTTTTTGGTTATATTCAACTGTTTTTTATTTTAAAAAATATATTATTTAGGTTAGAATATTAACTATTACATTTTTTGGTGAATATTAGTATTTGCAGGTTGAAAATTTAACTGCTTTGTAGAAAATTTATCTGTTTAGTTTGAAAATTCAACAATTTGGTAAAAAATTGATCTGTTTTGTAGAAAAGTCGTTTACTTTTTATTAAAAATTAATTATTTTTTAATGGAAATTTACCTATTCCATTTTTGGTTAAAAAATGATATTGTCTAGTTTAAAAATTCAACTGATTGGTTGAAAATTTATGTAATTTGTTGAGAATTCATCTTTTTTAGTAGAAAATTAATTTTCTCTTCAAAAATTCATATTTTTGGTTGAAAATTTAACTATTTGGTTACAAATTCTGTTTTGTTGAAAATTCGTATTTTTTGGTAAAAAATGTAGCTATTTGGTTAAAAACTGATGTCTTTTCTAGAATATTCGTCTTTTCTGGTAGAAAATCCAACTATTTGGTTAAAAATTGATGTATTTTGTTGAAAATTCGTATTTTCTGGTAGAAAATTAATCTTCTTGGTTGAAAATTAAACTATATGGTGAAAATATATGTGTTTTGTTAACAATCCATCTTTTTTGGTGAAAAATAATTTTTTTTGGTTGAAAATACAATTGTGTGGTTGAAAATTAATCTGTTTTAATTGAGGATTCAAGCATTTCGTTGAAAACTCGTCTTTTTTGGTCATATTAAACTGTTTTTTATTTTTAAAAATATATTATTTGGGTTAAAATATTAACTTTAACATTTTTTGGCGAATATTAGTATTTGCAGGTTGAAAATTCAACTTTTTTGTAGAGAAATCATCTGTATGGCTTGAAAATTAAAGAATTTGGTAAAAAATGCAACTGTTTTGTAGAAAAGTCGTTTACTTTTTATTAAAAATTAATTTTTTTTTAAATTTAAATTTACCTATTCCATTTTTGGTTGAAAATTTATGTAATTTGTTGCGAATTCAGCTTTTTTGGTAGAAAATTAATCTTCTTAGTCAAAAATTCATATTTTTTGTTGAAAATTTAACTATTTGGTTACAAATTCAGCTGTTTTGTTGAAAATTCGTATTTTTTGGTAAAAAATGTAGCTATTTGGTTAAAAACTGATGTCTTTTCTAGAATATTCGTCTTTTCTGGTAGAAAATCCAACTATTTGGTTAAAAATGTATGTATTTTTTTGAAAATTCGTATTTTTTGGTAGAAAATTAATCTTCTTGGTTGAAATTTCAACTATTTAGTGGAAAATATATGTCTTTTGTTAACTATCCATCGTTTTTGGTAGAAAAACAATTTTTTTGTTTAAAAATACACCTGTATGGTTGAAAATTAATCTGTTTTAGTTGAGGATTCAAGTATTTCGTTGAAAATTCGTCTTTTTTGGTTATTATCAACTGCTTTTTTATTTTTTTAAATATAGTATTTGGGTTTAAATATTAACTATTACATTTTTTGGTGAATATTAGTATTTGCAGGTTGAAAATTCAACTTTTTTTGTAGAGAAATCATCTGTTTGGCTTGAAAATTAAAGAATTTGGTAAAAAATTCAACTGTTTTGTAGAAAAGTCGTTTCCTTTTTATTGAAAATTAATTTTTTTTAATTTAAATTTACCGATTCCATTTTTGGTTAAAAATTGATCTTTTATAGTTTAAAAATTCAAATATTTGGTTGAAAATTTATGTAATTTGTTGCGAATTCATCTTTTTTGCTAGAAAATTAATCTTGTTAGTTAAAAGTTCATATTTTTGGTTGAAAATTTAACTATTTAGTTAAAAATGCAAATGTTTTGTTGAAAATTCAGCTGTTTTGGCTTGACAATTCAATATTTTCGACCCCTAATCAGCCTTTGAGACCATTTTTAGCCAATTAGCGAAGAAATTCAAAAATGTTTTTTAAGGAAAAGTAAAGAAATAGTGGCATTAGCGGAAAATTATGAGAAAATATTCTCATTAGTACCATTTTTTCGCAATAGTAGAAAAGGGAAAGTCTGTGAAGCCTGAAAATGTAAACAGATGTTTCATTTTTATAAAATTTAATTTACTCTTTTGCTCTGGAGATGCTCCTGCCAACAACTGGTAGAATATGTGGAAGGTTCTTTCATCCTTGGCTTGTCGAATCGCTCTGGACTTCTCGAGAAGATATGTCTCGATATTCGCTCCAGCAATGTAACCAGAAGCATCGAAATTGATCCTAATGAATTTTCCCTGTAAGAAGAAAAGTACAAAAAATTAAAAATTACCATGAAAAGATTGATCAGTGTGAAAATTAGATAAATCAAAATATTTCTTACAAATCGTGACGAGTTGTCATTCTTGACAGTCTTCGCATTTCCAAACGCTTCCAGAATAGGATTGGCTTGCAAGAGCTGTTGTTCAAGTTCACCCTGCGACGGAAAAAATACAATTATAAAAGAGACACATTCTTTTTTTTTTTTTTTTTATATTAAGAAATTAGAAAAAAATGCGTTTTTAAATGATGATGATGATATTTTCCAAAGACGATTGTGTAGCACAATTAAACAAAAACTGAGAGCACAATAAATGCAATTCGAATCTTCTAGCAATTCATTTTACAAGGAGAGACTTTGAGATAAAATTTACGATCAATTCATTAGAAACAGGTGACTATTTCATTTATAATTTCTATGATTTATTCATGATGTTAACTATAGATTCAAATAACCATATCAAGCAACTACAGATGTTTCTTTATCTATTGCGCGTTATCTTTAATTCATGCAAAATTCAGATAAATTTTATAATACGTCTTCAATTTCAATTCTATAAGCAATATTTAATTAATAATTACGGTTTGGCAGAAATTACTTCAACTCAAAGGTGTACACCAAAAAATTTTTTTTCTTGATTTTGTACCCGGGGTGTCTTAAAAACAATTTTTCTATAAACCCCGAAATCTTTGTTAAGAGAGCAAAACTGTGCCCTGGAAAAATTGTTACAAAAATTGCTTTTTCACAGTTATATAGGGGAAACCTCCCTACAGTGGATAATCATTAATTAAGAGCAAAAATAAAAGAAAAATGATTAATTTGAATTTATCAAACGTATAGTGTCTGAACTATTCATTAAATTAAATAATTATTTTACATAAATTAATATTTTTAATTAGTGATTATCCACTACAAGATAAAAAAATTAGAACAGATAAAGTATGATTTAAATGACCCTAGGATAGTTTTTTCTTCTCAAAAAGTCTTATTGTTTATATCTGTCTATGACTAAAAAAAAGTTTTCAGCAAAACGTATAATAATTTCTGATTTTATAAAAATCTCTAATCATACAATTAGTTATTACCTGATAAGTTTATAATTAAATATTTTTAAAATCAGAAATAATTATACACTTCGCAGAAAACCCTTTTTTAATCACAGACAGAAATAAATAAGATTTTCCAAGAAGAAAAAAGTAGGGGAAACCTCCCTACAGTGGATAAACATTAATTAAAAATACTAATGTATGGAAAAAAATTAATTTAATGAATAGTTAAGATACTAGCGTGTTAATAAATAAAAATTAATTATTTTTCTTTTATTTCATCTCTTAATTAATGATTATCCACTGTAGCTTGCATGATCCACTGTAGGGAGGTTTCCCCTATCCTCAGTAGGGTGGACCAAAAATGCATTGAATTTTTTTTCGAATTTTCATGCATATCGCCCCCAAATTTCTTCGAATCCACAAATAAATGAATTTTTTTGCTATTTCCCATAAGAAAAAAGACGTTTTTGTATATTTTATTCAGAAATGTTAATATTAGGTGAATCGAGTTGAAACTCAAAATTTCTCTTCACAATTAGTTATGGAATACAAATTAATAATTACTTTTTCAATATCACCCCCATAAGCCTGTTTTATAGGGTCCCAAAAAAAACCCATAAGTGAAAATTGTGTTTTGCGAGTTTTTGACGCTAATTATGATTTTTTGCGGTTTTTTAAATACAAATTGTTTATAATACACAAAATACTACTTTCTACTGATAATTATACGTTTACATAAATTGTTCAAACAATCTATTATGGTTTTTTGCATTTTTCTCTTAGAAGGGAGTTAGAAAGTCGCGTTTTTTCCGATTTTTAAACTTATTTTTAACTTTTCAGTTAGAGCAAAGCAATAATCAATTAAATTTAACAGAAATAATTATTTAAACCATTTATTATTATTCATAACAATGTTCTCTTAGAATAGTGCTAGAAAGTTGCAGTTTTTTTCTAAAATTTTCAACTTTTTGCCCACTTTTCAATTAGAGAGAGGTAACGATTATTTCAAGTGAAAAGAATAATTGTTTAAATAACTTATTATGATTTTTAATAAAATTAACTTCGAATAATAATTTTTTTTTCTAAAATTTTTGATTTATTGTAATAATTAATGCAAGTTAACAACCATAATTGTTTAAACAGTTTATTATTCTTTATAACTATTTTCACTTAGATAATCGCTAAAAAGTTGCGATTTTTTTCTGAAATTTTTACTATTGCTTTGGCTTTTTAGTTACGAAGAAAAATAAATAAACATGAGAGAATCATTTTTTAAACAATCTCTTTTTTTTAAATATATTTTTCTGAAGTAAAACAGATATTTCAAAAACTTTTCAAATTTTCTATATGAATCATATTAAATTTAAGTTTTTCTTGAAGCAGTTACTGAGTCTTTTTGTTTAAATTAATGACAATATTAATATTTATCATTTGTTCCTAACTGAAAAATCAATTAAAACCTGAAAATTTCAGAAAAACCCGCAATTTCCTAGCTTTACTCTGAGAGAAGATAGTGATAAACAATAATTTTTTTAAACAATTATTTTTGTTAACATGCCTTAATTATTATCTCTGTGAGTCAAAAGTAGACAAAAAATTAAAAATTTCAGAAAAACCCGCAATTATCTAGGCATTTCTGTAGGAGACGACAGTTGTAAACAATAATTTGTTTAAAGAATTATTTTTGTTAAATTGCACTAATTATTACCTTTCCCTACGTGAAAAGTGGCAATAAGTTGAATATTTCAGAAAAACCACAACTTTCTAGTATAATACAAAGAGAATATTATTAAAAATAATAATAAAAAATTATTTTTGTTAATTTGAATTAATTATTACCTCACTATAATTAAAAAGTTAAAAAAAAATTAATTCGGAAAAGCCGCGACTTTCTAACACTATTATAAGAGAAAACTGCTATAAACAATAAAAAAAAAATAATTAGCGCCAAAAACTCGCAAAACTCAATTTTTCATTTAGGGGAAACCTCCCTACAGTGGATAATTAATTAAACATTAATTAAAAATATTAATGTATGTAAACAAATTAATTCAATTTAATGAATAATTAAAACACTATACGTATTACAAAATTAAAATTAATTATTTTTCTTTTATTTGTTCTCTTAATCAATGATTATCCACAGTAGGGAGGTTTTCCCCGATGGGTTTTTTTTGGGACCCTATAAAACAGACTTATGGGGCTGATATTTAAAAAGTAATTTTTGATTCGTATTCTATGGCTAATTGCGAAGAGAGATGTTGAGTTTTAACTCGATTCACCCAATATTGACAATTCTGAATAAGATTTACAAAAAAATCTTTTTTACTTATGGAAAATACGTGGTACCCTCCAAAAATAATTTTTTATGGATTCGAAAAAATTTGAGGGCGATACACATGAGAAATCGAGAAAAAAATTGGACCACCCTAATCCTCAGGTTATTTAAAAATCACACTTTATTTGTTCTAACTTTGTTTTTTGGTATAAAACTGAAAACCCAATTTTTACTTCATAAAATCCAAAAATCAGGTTTTCAAAAAAAACGAAGTGAGATTAAAGAATAGTAACAAGATCTTTTTGTAGCCATTTTTCTGAGGAGCAATTTTTTTATTAGAAAATAGTTGGAATGCATCCCAGATAAAAAAATCAAGAAACACATTCATGGTGTTCGCACCTTTGGGTTGAAGTTGGGGAAACCTGCCCACAGTGGATAGTGCAACCTGAAGTGGATAATCGTTAATTAAAAATAATAATGTATGTAAAATAATTATTTTATTTAATAAATAGTTAAGACACTATACGTGTTCATAAATCAAAATTAATTATTTTTCTTTTATTTGTAATTAATGATTATCCACTGTAGAAAAGTTTCCCCTACATTCAACCGAACCGTTTAATTTATGCCAGATTTGATTAATTTTAAATGTAAAACAACTCTTATAATTAAATATTAATTTTTATTAAATGTGTTACGAAATAAAAATGAAGCATTGAATGCATTAGAGATATCGATTATCAGTAGATGTCTATGATTGGGATTTGGTGACAGAATTTCTAACTAAGAGACATTCAATACGATTAACTCTTGGTAACTAAACACTTGACATAAACAAAAGGAGTATTTATAGAAAATATATGTAACTGTTCACAATAAACGAAAATAAACGATAAACGAAAAGAGATTTTTTTATAAATTACTAAAATGAATTTTTAGCAATAAAATAATAAATTATTTTTAGACGCTAAGTACGCTATTATCCACCTACGAATTCGTAGGGGTATCCTCCCTACAGTGGATAGTGTAACCTACAGTGGATAATCATTATTTAAAAATACTAACATACGTAAAATAATTAAATTTAATGAATAGTTAAGACACTATACGTGTTAATAAATTAAAATTAATTAATTTTCTTTTATTCGTGAAGTTAATTAATGATTATCCACTGTAGGTTTCATTATCCACTGTAGAGAGGGTTCCCCTATTTTTTTTAAAATTCTAATATCCCTCTAAAAGCTCGGTTCTCGGATTTTATTTCACAAATTACTTGTATTTGATATCGCACAACAGCAAAAAAGAGTTTCATTCCAATATCCCTTCCCAAAGACTAACATTTTAAATACTTAATTAAATAAAAAAAATGTATTAACATTTAAAGAATTTTAATTTTTTCTACACGCTAGTTTCTCGCATTTTATTTCACAAATAACTTGTATTTGACGACGGATTTGTGAAGAAAAAACAAGAACTGAGCTTGTAGAGTAAAATTATAATTTTTTAAATTAAAGTTTTTTTTTAATTTCATAAATTTATTCAAATGGCAGTCTTTCGGTAGGGATATCGGGGTGGAACTTTTTTTTCTGTTGTCCAAAATCGAGTACAAGTAATTTGTAAAATAAAATCTGAGAACCGAGCAATTAGGGGAACATTAGAATTTTTAAAAAAATTAACTGCAACAGCGTGATTACCGTCCAAAATGATTTATCACTTATTTTATTGCTAAAAAAATTATTTCAGTAATTTAAAAAATAAATTATATTCTCATTCACAAACGTTGCGAACTTTTAGTTACATAAAAATGTTGTGGGTTGATTCAAAATTAGGATGAAACTAAAAAAAAGGTGAGGTTAATTATTAAAAAATTTGCAAAAATGAAAGGGTGCAAATTCAAAAATCTGGTATACTTTCGAAAAATGTAACCTCACAAAATTATATTTATACTTGGCCTAAGGGGTTTCTTTTGCATCCCAGTTAAAAGACCCAAAAAGCTTTTGGGCGCAGGTTGATAGAAATTTATTAACATTTTTGTTTAACAAAAAACTTTTTTTTAAATCTCGGAAAATATTGATCATAGATAAAAATTTTCTGCGTAAAAATTATACACCTCATCGAAACACACATTTTTCGTTTTTACACTTTTCCCCCAAAATTAATACTTTTTAAGAAAAATAACAAGAATTAATTTTCAGATTTATCTGCCAAAAATGTATTAAATTTTTTGAAGTATTAATTAATTTTCAAGGTGTACCCTTTAAAATTAATTAACGCTTTACAAAATTTAATACATTTTTTTTAAAGTGAAAAACTTGAACATTAATTTTTGTCATTCTTGTCTATACAAAAATGTATTTAATTTTGTAAAGTATTAATCTTAGAGGGTGGATCTTAAAAATTAATTATTATTTTACAAAATTGATTTTTTTCCCACCGATAGGATCAAATAAGATAGTATTAGATAGAACAGGATAGGATCGGATAAGACATGGTAGGATCGCAATGGATAAGATAGGATCGGATAATATAGGATAGGATTGAATCGAATAAAATCGGATGATATACGATCATGCCAGATAGGATTTGATAAGGTAATGACGGATAGGACAGTATAGGAACGGATAAGATCAGATAATATAGGATAGGATTGAATCGGATAAGATCGGATAATATAGGATCAGGCTAGATAGAATTGAATACGATAGTATCTGATAGGACAGGATAGGAACGGATAAGATAGAGTAGAATCGGATTGGATAAGATCGGATAATATAGGATCAGAGCAGATAGAATCGGATAAGATAGGATTGGATATGATAGTATCGGATAGGACAGGATCGGATAAGATAGTTTAGACCGGGTAGGAATGGATAAGATAGGGTGAGATTGAATCCGATAAGATAGGATCGGATAGGACAGGGTACGGTCGGATACGTTTGGATAAGAAAGTATCAGATAGGATTGGGTATAATCGGATAGTATCGGATAGGACAGCATAGGATCCGATAACATATGATAGGATCGGATAGGATTGAATCGGATAAGATAGGTTAGGATCGCATAGGACTGGACCGGATAGGATAAGATCAGATCAGATAGGATTGGATCGGATAAAATATGAGATGATAGGGTCGAATAAGATAGTATCGGGTAGGACAGGATAGGATCGGATAAGATAAGGTAGCATTGGGAACATCGGATAATATCGGATCAGACCAGATATGATTGGATAAGATAGTATAGGATAGGAGAGGCTAGGATCGGGTAGGATAGGATTGGATAAGATAGTACCGGATAGGTTAGAATAAAATAGTATCGGATAGGGTATGATCGGAGATAGAACTGGATATAATAGTATCGA
>CAKNYM010040987.1:302-12525 GCA_932195095.1 Andricus curvator
CCGAATTGGACAATTCCTGAATAATAAAATTACCGAATTATAAAATTACCGAATAATAACATTACTGAATTGAAAAAATCCCGAATAATAAAATTACCGATTAATAACATTACTGAATTCGAAAAATCCCGAATAATAAAATTCCCGACTAATAACATTACTAGAAAATTCACTAATATAAACAAGTAAAAAATTGTTGTCAGAACATATTCAAATGTAATATAGTTTTGTTTAAAATAATTTGATTAACTTTATAAATAAAAATGTTAATTGTCCGGAATTTCATTATTCGGGAATTTTCGAAATTGCAAATATTATAAACTGTGGAGACTTCTATTATTCGGGAATTTTACAATCCGGTAATATTGTAAACTGTTCGGGAATTTTATCAGTCGGGAATTTTCCAATTCGAATATTTTATTATTGGGAAATTTTCCAATTCGGAAATTTTCCAATTCTGGAATTTGACAGTGTCAGGAATTTTATTTTTCGTGATTTTTCAGTCGTCCATTATTAATTTAAAAAAATTAGTATATTAAAAGGGAACATCCAAAACTGAAAATATTTCAGGTTTGAATATTCAACAATGTTTCGTTTGAATTGTAAATCTCTTAAAATGTTACAGCGTGAAAAATTATGATTTAAATTTTAAATTATTCAAAATTGTAGAATATTAAATTCAAAGTCACTATAGATCAGTAGAAAATGTTATTACTAATTCGATTAGTCGAAATATTTACTAATTTGATAGTGAAAAACTATTAATTGATTAGTAAAAATAGATTAATTTACTAATTACTAATTCACTAATTTACTAATTTACTATTAATCAATTAATTTACCAAATCAATATGTTAAACAAACTATATAAATGGAAAAAGTAAAAAACAAACTATTGAAAGAACGCAATGGACTAACATTTTTATCTTTATTTAAACAATTCGAAGGCAATATTTTTGTAACTTGAAAATAGAATTGTCATCTCCACCTATATTTCCAAATCGCTGCAAGTTATTGAAAAAACAATAACATATTTTTCATACACTTTATCTATTTTACCCTAATTTATTCATGCTCATGATTTCATTAGTCAATATGTTTACTAATTTATATCCGGAGAAAAACAATTTTTATTTTTAGACAAAGACTTAAAGAATTTTATCATTGCACTTCCTTTTTTAAATTTTTAGCTTTGTTAGACATTCATGCCATTAAGTGTCAAATTGTTTTTTTAATTAAAAAAAAAATTTTTTTTTACAAATTTTTTTAAATTGTTTATGTTAGTGAATTTTCTAGTTTGGATACTTTATAATTCGGCAATTTTCTGCCGGGAATTTTATTATTCGGGAATTTTCAAACTCGGGAATCTTATTATTCAGTAATTTTATTATTCAGGAATTTTGCAATTTCCACCAAATAGTTTTATTTTTAGTCTAAAAAAGATCACTTTCCAACCGAAAATGGAATATTAAAATATGCATTTAAAAACAATAATTTTCAATTTCAACAAGCGAATTTTTTACAAAGCAGTTGAATTTTCAGCCCAAAAATATGAATTTTCAATCAGAAAAATTGAATTTTTGACAAAATTGTTAAATTTTAAAGCCAAGATGATGAATTTTTTACAAAACAGTTGCATTTTTAAGTAAAAAAAAAATTGCAACAAAAAGTTAATTTTCAAACAAACAGTTGAATTTTCAACTAAAATGATAAATCCTGCCCCCCCCCCATGAATTTTTAAGAAAGTAGTTCAATTTTTAAAAAAGGGCTTGGATTTTCAACCTAAAAATATAAATTTTCAATAAAAAATATAATAGTTGTTATTTCAACAAAAAAAGATCTTAATTTTATATAAATCACAATATTATTTTTTAGAAAAGACAAATTTTCAGCAAAATAGTTGAATCCTCAACCAAAAACAAATAATTCTGAACCAAAAAGTTGAATTTTTCAACAAAAGTTTGACTTTTCAATAAAAAAGACGAATTTTCAACAAAATTAATAAATTTTAAATGAATAGTTAAATTTTTAATCAAGAGGATTAATTTTCTACCCGACAAGACGAATTTTCAACAAAATAGTTGAATATTCAGTAAAAAAAAAACATTTTTTAAACAAAAATGAAATAGTCAAATTTTTATTGAAAAACAATAATTTTAAATTTAGAAAAGCGAATTTTTTTACAAAAGAGTGGAATTTTCTACCACATGGTTGACTTTTTTTGCCAACTAGTTGGATTTTCGAGCCAAAAAGACGAATTTTCAACCCGAAGATATGAATTTTCAACAAAAAAATTTAATTTCCTATAAAAAAAGACGAATTTTAAACAAAATAGTTTAATTTTTAGTCTAAAAAAGATTTGTTTTAACAAAAAATGGAATAGTTAAATTTTCATTCAAAAACAATAAATTTCAATTTCAACAGCGAATTTTTCACAAAACAGTTGAATTTTCAACCCAGAAAATTGAATTTTCGACCAAATTGTTGAATTTGCAAGCGAAAATAAAGAAAGGCGAATTTTTTCACAAGAAAGTGGAATTTTTTATCGAATGGTTGAATTTTTGAGTTTACTAATTTATATCCGGAGAAAAACAATTTTTATTTTTAGACATAAAGACTGAAAGAATTTTATCATTGCACTTCCTTTTTTAAATTTTTAGTCTTTTTAGACATAATGACAGTAAGCGTCAAATTTTTTTTTTAATTAAAAAAATTGATTATTTCAAACACAATGCCATCTCTTAAAAAAATTTATTTTTAAGGCTTTTTGTTTAATTTAAATTTTCATTATAGCAATCTTGTATAATAATAATCGACATGGAAACCAGTATAGTTCAAAAAATAAAAAAATAATCGTTAAAAAAATTAATTACCATACAATCACAAACGTGATTGTTTAAACAAATTATTATTGTTTATAACTACCTTCTCCTATACTAATGCTAGTTTCGGTTTTTTTGTTTGAAAATTTTCACTTTTTGTCAACTTTTCACTCAGAGCGAGATAAAAATTAATGCAACTTAACTAACATAATTGTTCAAACAAATTATTATTGTTTATAACTATCGTCTTCTATGGTAATGCTAGAAGCCAGATGGTTGCGACTTTTTCTGAAATTTTTCATTGTTTGTCAACTTTTCACTTAGACTAAGGTAATAATTAATTTAATTCAACAAAAATGATTGTTTAAACAGTTTATTATTATTTTTAATAATATTAGCTCTGAATAATGCTAGAAAGTTGCGTTTTTTTCTGAAATATTCAACTTTTCGTCCACTTTTCATTCAGAGGAAGGTAAAAGGTAATAAAATTTGAAAACTCAATTATTTAAACAAATTGTTATTGATTATAACTATCTTCTACTTTGGTAATGCTAGAAATTTTCAATTTTTTCTAAAATTTTCCACTTTTGATCGACTCTTCGGTTAGAATGAGAAAATAATTAATTCAAGCTAACAAAAATAATTGTTTAAATAATTAATTATTATTCCAAATAACATTTTCTCTGATCAATGCTAGAAAGTTGTTTTTTTTCTGAACTGTTCAATTTTTTGTCCACTTTTTACTTAAACTAAGGTAATATTTACAATTTTCGTTAAAAATTCATTTTTTGATTTGAAGATTCATAATTGTAGTTGAAAATTTCACTTTTTATTTGAAAGTTAACTATTTTGTTCAAAATTTGTATTTTTGGGTTGAAAATTCATCCGTTTTGTAGAAAATTCAAATTTTTGGGTCAAAAATTTGACTTTTTTGTGAAATCGACTGTTTAATAGAAAATTTGCCCTTTTGGCTTGAAAAGACAACTTTTTTTGTTGAAAGATCGTTCTTTTGGCTTGAAAATTCAACAAATTGGTAAATAAATTAAACTGTTTGGTAGAAAATTCAACTGTTTTGAAAAAATTCGCTTTTCTGAATTGAAAAAAAAAGTTAAAAAGTGGTGTTTTATAGATTATAAATTCATCTATTTCGTTGAAAAATTCGTCTTTTTTGGTAAAAAATGAATATGTCTAGTTGAAAAATAAAATATTTGGTTAAAAAATGATTCATGTTTAAATATCAACCATGATATTTTGTTAATGAAAATTCGTCTTTTTCGGTTAAATTATATTGTGTTTTATTTAAAATTAGGATTTTCTTTTTTTAAATATGAACTATTATATTTTTTACAGAAAATTTGTCTTTTTTGGTTAAATTATATTTTGTTTTTTACAAAATTGAAATATTCTTTTTTTTTAAATATGATCTATTATATTTTTTATTAAAAATTCGTCTTTTTTGGTTAAATGACTTTTTTGTATACAAAATTAAAACTTGAATTATATTTTGTTTTTTACAAAATTAAAATATTCTTTTTTTTTTTAAATATAATCTATTATATTTTTTATTAAAAATTCGTCTTTTCTGCTTTACAATTCAACTCCTTCATTGAAAGTTGAACTAAATACTTTCTTAAAAAAAATTCTTTGGTTGAAGATTCATAATTTTAGTGGAATATTATATAAAAAATGCGTCATTTTTTGGAAATTTAACAATTAGGTAGAAAAGTCGACTATGTGGTAGAAAATTTAACTGTTTTGTAGAAGATTCGTCTTTTTTTATTTAAAATTAATTTTTGCAAATGAAAATTTAAATATTCTATTTTTTGTCAAGAAGTTTTTGGTTTAAAATTTATGTATTTTGTTGAAAATTTATTTTTTGGGATAAAAACTAATTTTTTAAACTTATAATATAACTATTTGATTGGAAATGAACTTTTTTGTTGAAACTTTATACTTTTAGTATAAAGTCTTTTTGTTCCGAAAATTCAATAGTTTGGTAGACAAATTCAATTATTTTGTAAATGATTCGTTTTCTTTTTTATCAAGAATTAATTTTTTTTCAATGAAAATGTAACTGTTCCATTTTTAGCTAAAAGTTGATCTTTTTAGTTTAAAAAATCAACTTTTCGATTACAAATGTATGTAATTTGTCGAAAAAAATTGTTTGTAGAAAATTAATCTTTTCGTTTTCGTTGTTCAAAATGCAACTATTTGGTTAGCTATTTATGTAATTTGTTGATTTTTTTTTTTTTTTTAAATTAATCTTCTTGGTGTAAAATTCAACTATTTGGTTAGAAATTTATGTAATTTGTTGAAAATTTTTTTTTTTTGTAAAAAATTAATCTTTTTGGTTGAAAATTCAACTACATATTTGGGTAGAAATTTATTTAATTTGTTGAAAATTATTTTTTTACGGTGACAAATTAATCTTTATTGTTCAAAATGCAACTATTTGGTTAGAAAATTATGTATTTTGTCAAAATTTCTTATTTTTTGGTAAAAAAAAATCTTCGTTCCTCAAAATGTAACTATTTGGTTAGAAATGTATGTAATTTGTTGAAATTTCTTTTTTTTGTCAAAAATTAATCTTCTTAGTCGAAAATTCAACCATTTGGTTAGAAATTTATGTAATTTGTTGAAATTTCTTTTTTTTGTTGGTAAAAAATTAATCTTCTTGGTTAAAAATTCAACGATTTGGTTATAAATTTATGTATTTTGTCAAAAATTGGTATTTCTTGGTAAAAAAAAATATTTTTTATCAAAAATGCAACTATTTGGTTAAAAATTTATGTAATTTGTTGAAAATTTTTTTATTGTTGGTAAAAAATTAATCTTCTTGGTTGAAGATTCAGCTATTTGGTTAGAAATTTATATAATTTGTTAAACATTTGTTTTTATTTGGATAAAAAATTAATCTTCTTGGTTTAAAACGCAACTATTTGGTTACAAATGTATATAATTTCTTGAAAATTCTTTTTTTTTGTAACAAATTAATCTTCTTGGATTAAAATTCAACTATTTATTTAGAAATTTATGTAATTTGTTGAAAATTATTTTTTTTCGGTGAAATTAATATTCGTTGTTCAAAATGCAACTATTTGGTAAGATATTTATGTATTTTGTCAAAAATTCGTATTTTTTAGTAAAAAAAAATATTCGTTGTTAAAAATGCAACTATTTGGTTAGAATTTTATATAATTTGTTGAATTTTTTTTTTTTTTGTAAAAAATTAATCTTCTTGGTTGAAGATTCAACTATTTGGTTAGAAATTTATGTAATTTGTTGAAAATTCTTTTCTTTCGGTGAAAAATTAATCTTCTTGGTTGAAAATTCAACTATTTGGTTAGAAATTTATGTTTTTTGTCAAAAGTTCGTATTTTTTGGTAGAAAAATCTTCTCGGTTTAAAATGCAACTATTTGGTTAAAAATTTATTTAATTTGTTGAAAATTCTTTTTTTTTTTTGAAGAAAATTAATCTTCCTGGTTGAAGATTCAAATATTTGGTTAGAAATTTATGTAATTTGTTTAAAATTCTTTTCTTTCGGTAGAAAATAAATCTTCTTGGTTGAAAATTCAACGATTTGGTTAGAAATTTACGCATTTTGTCAGAAGTTCGTATTTTTGGTAAAAAAATCTTCGTTGTTAAAAATGCAACTATTTGGTTAGAAATTTATGTAATTTCTTGGAAATTCTTTTTTTTTTGTAAAAAATTAATCTTCTTGGTTGAAGATTCAACTATTGGGTTAGAAATGTATGTAATTTGTTGAAAATTATATATTTTTCTTTTTGTAACAAATTAATATTCTTGGTTTACAATTCAACTATTTGATTAGAAATTTATATAATTTATTAGAAATTATTTTTTATTTGGGTAAAAAATTAATCTTCTTGTTTTAAAATGCAACTAATTGGTTAGAAATTTATATAATTTGTTGAAAATTCTTTTCTTTTTTTTTTTAATTAGTCTTTTTTGGTTGAGGATTCAAGTAATTTGTTAAAATTTGTCTTCGTGGGTTAAATCAAACTGTTTTTTTTTAATTTTTAAATTAAAATTTTTTTTTTTTGAAATATCAACTATTACGTTCTTTGTTGAAAATTCATCTCTTTAGATTGAAAATTCAACTACATATTTGGTTAGAAAATTATGTATTTTGTCAAAAATTCTTTTTTTTTGGTACAAAAAATCTTCGTTGTTCAAGATGTAACTATTTGGTTAGAATTTTATATAATTTGTTGAATTTTTTTTTTTTTTTTGTAAAAAATTAATCTTCTTGGTTGACAATTCAACTACCTGTTTGGTTAGAAATTTATGTAGTTTGGTGAAAATTCTATTTTTTCGGTGAAAAATTAATCTTTATTGTTGAAAATGCAACTATTTGGTTAGAAATGTATGTACTTTGTCAAAAATTCGTATTTTTGGGAAAAAAAACTTCGTTGATCAAAATGCAACTATTTAGTTAGAAATTTATATCATTTGTTGAAATTTTTTTTTTCGGTGAAAAATTAATCTTTGCTGTTCAAAATGCAAACTATTTGGTTAGAAATTTATGTATTTTGTCAAAAATTCGTATTTTTTGGGAAAAAACATCGTTGTTCAAAATGCAACTATTTGGTTAGAAATATATGTAATTTGTGGAAATTCCCTTTTTTCGACAAAAATTAATCTTCTTGGTTGAAAATTCAACTATTTAGTTAAAAATGTATGTAATGTATTACAAATTATTTTTTTTTCGTGAAAAATTAATCTTCTTTGTTAAAAATTCAACTATTTGGTTAGAAATTTATGTAATTTGTTGAAATTCCTGTTTTTTTGGTAAAAAATTAATCTTTTTGGTGGTAAATTCAACTACATATTTGGTTAGAAATTTATGTAATTTTTTGAAAATTCTTTTTTTTCGATGAAAAATTATTCTTCGTTGTTCGAAATGCAACCAGTTGTTTAGAAATGTATGTAATTTGTTGAAATTTCTTTTTTTTTTATAAAAAATTGATTAAATTAAAATGCAACTATTTGGTTAGAAATTTATATAATTTGTTGAAAATTCTTTTTTTTTTTGGTAAAAAATTAATCTGTTTTGGTTGAGGATTCAAGTAATTTGTTGAAATTTGTCTTTGTTGTTTAAATCCAACTGTTTTTGTTTAAATTTTAAATTAAAATATTTTTTTCTTGGAAATATCAACTGTTACATTTTTGTTGAAAATTCATCTCTTTAGATTGAAAATTCAACTCCTTGGTTAAATTTTAATTTTGTTGTTGTTGAAGAATCATAATTTTAGTTGAAACATTTTCACTATTTCGTAAAAAAATGAACTCTTCGGAAATTTTTAATTAGGGGAGACCACCCTACAGTAGATAATGAACCTGCAGTAGATAATCATTAATTAAAATCACAAATATAGTTCAAATAATTATTTCTAATTTAAAATTTTAATATAAATTTCAAATTTTAAATTTTAAAATAAATTTCAAATTTTAAATATGGTATCCTAAATCTTGAGGAGGGGGCGGGGGTCGAACAAATTAATTACAAAGAGAATTGGGAAAAGTGAAAAATAAAAAAGTTTAATAAAAAAACACGATGATTGTACATTTTCATCTTTATTTGCAAAATTAGAAGGCAATCTTGTGAAACTCGAAAATAGAACAGTCACCTGCACGAACGTCAACACCGATTTAGAAATGATTTAAAGTTAATAAGGAAAAACAAGAGATTATTTAAACATTTATTTTACTTTACTTTATTTATGGTCGTTCCTTCATAAGTCAATATTTTCACTGATTCAGATTTAGAAAGGAATTTTTATTGTTAGTAATATTAATAATTATTTATTAATTTTTTTAATCTATATGCATTTTTAAATGTTTAGATTTTCGACTTAAACCATGGGAAATTAACAAACACGCGTTTAGAATAGAAGTATTCAGAAATGAATTAGTTTAAATTTGTTTCCAATTTATTTTTCAACAAATTGTGTTGATTATTGAATATTTTGTTACTTGACATAAGATATTTTATTCAAATCAAAAATCGAATTTGTGAAATTATTTTTTTTTTAAATGTAACTTTTAAAATTTATTAAATCGGCAAAAAAGGAATAATATTATAAAAACTGCGAAATAAGTTAAAGTTTCTATGATAATAATAAATTAATAAATATCAAGAGTTATAGTCTGTTTTGAATTTTATGAAAAATTTGTATTTCAAGATACTATTGGCAAATAATATTTATTTTTGTCTTTTAGCAATAAAACATTATTTGTAATGATGATAAAAAATAATAAATATCATCCTAATCATTTCTGAATAATATCATAAAGTTAGTGCAAATATACGTATTTTGGCCTCGACGTAAGAATGTTTCAACAATAACTGCGCAAAAAATTATGACGTATCACTACACAAGTTAAACAATTTTATTCTATCATCTTCAACAATTATAAAATTTAAAAAAAAATTTAATGTAAATGTATCAAAATTTAATAAATTTCAAATGAAAACATTTTTTATTGATTAATTTTGAATCAGATACGTACAAGTTTGATAATTTTAAACAAATTGAATGGATTATTAAAAAATTAAATTTTTATTAAAAAAATGTAATAGTTGATAATTCAACGAAAAACAAAATATTAATTTTTATTTCATAACAATATAATTTAACCAAAAAAGACGAATTTTTGACAAAGTAGGTTAATTTTCAACCAAAAAGAGATGAATTTTCAACTAAAAAAAGTTAATTTTTAAGAAAGTATTTCAACTTTCAACCAATTAGTTTAATTTATGACGAAAATATGACTGTTTAACAACATAGTTGCATTTTGAACAAAATAATTAAATTTTTTTACCAAATAGTAGTAGAATTTTCAACCATAGGAGATGAATATTTTCGACTAAAATGATGAATCTTCAACGAAAAAATTAATTTTCATCAAAAGAGTTGAATATTTAAACAAGTAATTGAATTTTCAAGTGAAAATATGTTTTTTTTTTACCCAAGATGATTAATTTTCTACCAAAAACGACGATTTTTCAACCAAATATTTGAATTTTTTACTGAAATAGATCAATTTTCAACCCAAAATAAAACAAAGTTTGAAAAAAATAGTTAAATTTTCAAAAAAATAGTTAAATCTTCAAACAAAAAAAAATCCATGAATTTTCAACCAAGTACTTTAATTTTCAACTAAAAGAATGAATTTTCAGCCAAATAGTTGAATTTTTAACTAAAAAAAAAATTTTTAACGAAAAATAGAGTAGTTAAATTTTATTCAGTTAAAAAAATTAATTTTCAACCAAAAATGGAACGAATTTTCAACAAAATAGTTAAATTTTCAACCAAAAAGATGAATCTTCAACTAAAAAAATGACTTTTTAACAAATAAGTTCAATTTTCAACCAAGTAGTTAAATTTTTAACAAAACATATTACTGTTGCGCAAAATAGTTGCATTTTCAACAAAATAATTAAATTTTCAACTAAATAGTAGTAGAATTTTTAATCAAAGAAGATGAATATTTTCAACTACAATTATATGTCTTCAAGAAAAAATTAATCTTCAACAAAACATTTCAATATTAAAATAAATTCTAGAAATGTCAACTAAAAATATGTTTTTTTTTAACCAAGAAAATTAATTTTCTATAAAAAAGACGATTTTTTTACCAATTTGTTAATTTTTCAAAAAAATATTTCAATCTTCAACCAACAAAATCCATGAATTTTCAACCAAGTACTTGAATTTCCAACTAAAAAGAAATAAATTTTCAACAAAATATTTAAATTTTAAACTAAAAATAGATAAATTTTTACCCAAAAATAAAGTAGTTAAATTTTATTCAGTTAAAAAAATTAATTTTCAACCAAAAATGAAATGAATTTTCAACAAAATAGTTAAATTTTCAACCGACGAATTGAATCTTCAAAAAAAAGAACTGTATTTTCAACAAATTAGTCGTTCAACTTTTAACTAAGGAGTTCCATTTTTGACCAAAAAAGATGACTTTAACAAAATATTTGAATTTTCAACCAAATTTCTTAATTTTGAACTAATTGGGATCAATTTTTAATTAAAAAAAAAAAAAAATTCAACTCGAAATAGAATAGAGACATTTTTAATTTAAAAAGTTAATTATAAAAAAAAAGAATTAAAAAAATAGTTAAATTTTCAACCAAAATTTTCAACCCGAAAATATGAATTTTCTACAAAACGTTGAACTTTTGATTGAAAAATAAAAATTTTGAACAAAAAAGTAAAATAATAAATTTTCAAAACAGAAGATTAATTTTCTTCTAAAAAATACGAATTTTTAACAAAGTTGATAAATTGTCAACCGAAGAAATGAAGATATAAAAAAAGAATTATCTACAAAATAGTTAAATTTCTAAACTGAAAACATCAATTTTTAATCAAAAATTGAATTGTTAAATTTCCACTTAAAAAAAAATTAATTTCAAATTAAAAAAAAATGTATTTTCTACGAAATAGTTGAATTTTCAACCCAAAAATATGAAATTTTAACAAAAATGAGTTAAAATTTTTTTTTTAACATAAAAAAAACCTTCAACAAAATACAAAAATTTTCAACCAAGAAGTTGAATTTCCTACCAAGAAGATTATTTTTCTACCAAAAAAGACAAATTTTCATCAAAAATTGAATTTTTAAATTTTCATTTGAAGAAAATTAAATTCAAATTTAAAAAATGTATTTTCTACGAAATAGTTGAACTTTTGATTTAAAAATAAAAATTTTGAATAAAAAAGTAAAATGATAAATTTTCAACAAAGAAGATTAATTTTCTTCTAAAAAATACAAATTTTTAACATACTTGATAAATTGTCAGCCGAAGAAATGAAGATATAAAAAAAGAATTATCTGCAAAATAGTTAAATTTCTAAACTGAAACATCAATTTTTAATCAAAAATTGAATTGTTAAATTTTCACTTGAAAAAAATTAATTTCAAATTAAAAAAAATGTATTTTTTACGAAACAGTTGAATTTTCAACCCAAGAATATGAAATTTTAACAAAAATGAGTTAAACAAATTTTTTTTTAACATAAAAAAAAAATCTTCAACAAAATACAAAAATTTTCAACCAAAAAGTTGAATTACCTACCAAGAAGATTATTTTTCTACCAAAAAAGACAAATTTTCAACAAAAATTGAATTTTTAAATTTTCATTTGAAAAAAATTAATTTCAAATTCAAAAACAAAAAATTATTTTCTACGAAACAGTTGAATTTTCAACACAAGAATATGAAATTTTAACAAAGATGAGTTAAAAAATTTTTTTTTAACATAAACAAAAATCTTCAACAAAATACAAAATTTTTCAACCAAAAAGTTGAATTTCCTACCAAGAAGATTATTTTTCTACCAAAAAAGACAAATTTTCAT
>CAKNYM010040988.1:0-12197 GCA_932195095.1 Andricus curvator
AAAAATATGAATATTCAACAAAAAATTGAAATTAAATTTTCAGTGTACAAAATTAATTTCAAACCAAAAAAAACGAGTTTAAAACAAAATAATTTTTCAACAAAATAATGCAAGATATCTTCTTATGGAAGTACAAAGTACCTATCAGACCTGGATATCAATCCGAGCTACACTTCATCAACATTTCATGATGATAGCTCCTTTCCTTTTCGAGATACGGTGAAGAGAAAAAAGTTACACACACACACACACACAAGGACATTTTTTAAAAACTTTATTTTCGAGCTCCTGGGCTCAAATTATATCAAAATATGTAAAATCACCCGCTGACAATGAATACTGTTACAATCTCTAAAATTGCGCAAAACACGGATTGATGAAATTTTCATTAGCTGATAAAATTTGAAAATGATATAATTGGAAGAAAAATGGAAAAAAAGGATTAGGAAAATCGGTCAATATTCTCAATATTGAAGGTAATCTGAAATAAAATGCTAAATTACCAAAACTCCCAACAGAATTTGAACGGGTTGACCGATTTTTTTCTATCTTTTTTTAATCGTCTCGTCATTATGTAATGAACGTAATGCAGCATATAAAAATGCAATTTCTGCATATTTTAATAATTATCAATTTCGTTCAAGCGGATCCAATCGTGTCACACCGTAACAATGGAAAGGACGGACGAGTTACGGCCGCCCCCCTGGGGTGAAGCATCCTCGAAAAAGTTCACGGTGAATTAGGAAGAATTTCCTTTCAAATTCTGAGCGCCTGTTTTCTGTTCAACGGGGGTACTTTCCCGGTGGCGGATTGCTCCTTTCCAGGCGCATAAATGAGGCACATTTTCGATTAATTAAAATAAAACAAAAACAAGGCCATTTTTCAAAAATCGAAGACTTTCTTTTTATGTATTATGCCATTGAGATTATGTGGTTAAAATATCACATCGAACAATTCATCCTTGTAGGAGGAAACATGTCATTTGTAATACATGGGCTAAAAATCAAGCCTGAGGAAGCGCCTTAAGCATTGCCCTGGCGGACCGAACGAACGGAACGGATACGCTACAGCGTATCCTTATAGTATCCACATCGTATCCTCTCCGTATCATGCAAGAAAAACTCATTAAAAAAGAAAGATTAATGTTTCACTTGTTGAAATTCGGATTCTACGTGAAATTTTGAGTTAAAAGGTCCCAGAGTAATCGCAATAGTTTTTCTTGCAACATTAAAAACTTAAAAAAAATATAATACTTATCGATGACGTGCGCTGAAGGCGACTTCAAACGCTACCTTTGTATGTTTTAAAATAATTTTGTAGGCCTGACTATGAATACAAAAAATCTTTGGTGATTTATCCCTTACGAAATGTTAATTGCTCTGCTTTTCTAATTAAGGGATGATTGAACAACCCTTTACAAAAATTCGAAGACATATCCTTGTCCTCTGCACCTTCCCTACTTACTTTGATATGATTTCCTATCCTCATTGATTCATCAGAAAACCTTGTGTGATTTTAGTTATTAACAAACGTCGATATTCCGGGTTCAATTTTTAATGGATATTAAAACAACCCTTGAAGTAAATTCAGAGATATATCCTAGTACGTAAACGTATCTTGTACATATTTTGAAGTCATTTCCTACCCTGATATTTTGATCAGAACAGCTATTGTGTTTTTGTTCATTAAGGAATGCCATTTTCCTGATTTCAATGTTTAAGGGATGTTAAAACATGCCCTAAAATTAATTCAAAGACATATTCTTGTTATGCACGCTTCCTCTACTTATTTGAAAGTGATTTCATACCGTAGCAGTTGAATAAAAAATCTGTAGTGATTTTATTTACTGAGAAATGATTATTTCCACACTTGGATGTTTAAGGTATGAAAACACCCCGAAAACATGCTATATACCCCAAAAATTGTTAATCTTTCTAGTTCGTGGGTATGAACCTTTTGTTTCGGCAAGTCTGATCGTCAAAATGTGAAACTTTTAGCCAAATCTATCAAAGAGATCTTGAAAAAAAAAAATTCACTAAAATAAGCATTTTTCTATTAAAATACATGTAAAAATTAAAACTTTGACAAGTGTTTGTCTAAAAACTGTCAATTTTTCTTACTATTTTCTTTCGAATTTTTGCTCTGCAGGTTCGAAAATACAAAAAAAAATAGATGTAGAATTTTTTACAAAAAGCCATTTACTGTTCATTTGGTGCGGGATCCTTCGTGGAAAAACCACACAAGTCACGAAAAAAAATTACAAAACAAATGTTGTTCACTTCAAAAAGAACGACAAATTTGTCACTGATCATTTTTGATAGGACGCGTAGTTTTTGTTTTAATAGCAAAAATAACATTAAAAATGAACCAATTTAATTTTTGAAAAAACGACACAGGATAAGAAAAAAAAATCTGCCCGCTTCGCGGGCACATTCTCATCGAACGCTTCGCGCGCGGCTCGCTTCGCTCGCAAGTTTGAGCGCGCCTAGGGCGCGCAACTATTGGATCTCGCGCTTCGCGCTCGATCATATATTTATCTCGCGCTTCGCGCTCGATTATGTATTCACCTCGCGCTACGCGCTCGGGCGTATCTACATCGCGCTTTACGCTCGGTTGCTCTAGATTTTTCAACTTCGTGTTCGACTTCGATGAAAAGAAAAAGTTTGTTTGCAAATATTAGAAAATTATCAAAACCTCTACATATTAAGTGATTGTTAAATTTGTTTTTATTTTAGACTGAAAAGGAACTTCATTTACTCAAGGTTCTATCGACCTTAAGGAACACATTCTCATCCAGACACTCGCGCTTCGCGCTCGATATTTGATTTGAAAATCATTTGAACCTTGCGTTCCACGCTCGGTTCTGTGCATTTGATTTTTCTATTTTCAATGCTGTTTTTTACGAATAAAACAAAAACTACGCGTCATATCAAAAAGTGAATGATAAGAAATTTGTAGATCTTTTTTGGGTGCACAATTTTGGTGGAATGATCTTTTCTCGTATCTTGCATAGTTTCACAGCAAAATGGAATTTTTGATTATTTTTTTGTGCGATCAAAATTTGAATTTTTTATTTTTCAAAAAATTCAAAAAGTTGTTATGAAAATATTATAGGGCGTTCAAAAAGCAACGTTTTTCTCCTCTTGACTTTTTTTCATATCGTGCGTTTTTCGGCTTAAAATGTACATTTTCGTTTGTTTTTTGGAATTTTGAAAATGCTATAACTCCAGTAATTTTTGTTTTATCACGAAAAGTCATTAGAATATTTTGTTCGTCATTTTGCGTACTACTAATAACCATACATAGAATTTTTAAATCTTCAAAAAAAGTGGTCTCCAAAATTTTCAAAATGTGCTCACTTTTTGAATTTTCATCCAAAATAGCTGGTTAACGAACTCGTTCTCTATTTTTCGGCCATAAAAAAGTGTGCCAAAGCTCAATCAAATCTGATCATTTTTTCGAAAGTTATCGTGGCTACAGACAGACAGACAGACAGACAGACAGACTACAGACAGACAGACACCTTGGTAAAAACCGTTTTTTCTGGCTCAGGGGGTCTCAAAACGTGGAGATTTGATGAAAACCGACTATGTCAAATTTTACATAAAACCAATACCTTCTCATTAGAATGAGAATGTAAAAATAATAGACAATAGTTATTCCCCCGAAAAAAGATTTACAAATTTGTTATTAATCATTTTTTGATAGGACGCGTAGTTGTTGTTTTAATCGTAAAAAATAACACTGAAAATTAAAAAAAAAATTAAAAATTTATGGAAAAACGACACAAGATGCAATAAAATGTTTATTAACAAAATTGTTTTTGTTTTTGACAGGATGCATATTATGAATTGTAATAATATACATTTATTGAAATAATACATTTTCAACTTAGCTGAGAATAAAAATTAATGCAAAATAAAGAACAAATATTAATCTCATCATGAGAAATAAAATTTTTACTTTAATGTGAAATACCTGAATAATGCAGTCCCAGACCGCGGTACAGAAATAAATATAAAATACACTTTATATGTAGAAAAGTTCGCATTTTGGAAAAAAAATCGAGTGCGAAGCACGAGATACATGATCAGAATGTGTTCGTTAAAGCCGAAGCAGCTTTAACATAAGAGAATTCACGCTCACCAAATTATAATTGTCGATGCTTTGACATTTAATTTTAAAAGGTATGTGCACCAAGATGGGATATGAAGACCGAGCGCGTAGCGCGAGGCAAATACATTATCGAGCGCCAATTATGAGAAAAATATATTATCGAGCGCGAAGCGAAAATTCCAAAAGACGCGTGCAAAAATTAATTATGATCTCTTGGATTTTCTGTTTGCATCTCTCCGATTGAATTTATTAGTTCAGAAATCAAATGTTTACAACATGCACAGTATTGAAATTAAATTAAAACCTAATATATTTTGACCTACTTACACGGAGAAAAAAATCGCACTGTTATAGTAGGCTGAGCTCTTGATATTACAGTACGGAACTTCATGTGCCAAATTGGCATGAATTTCTGCCAATATTGGCATCAGGTTAGACATTTTTAGCATTAAATGTCCTATACCATAAAAGAATCAAGCACATGCCGTTATTGCTGTAGTCACATGCCCTCAGAGCAGTTGTGCCTTGCGGAAATAGTTCCAACTTTGCCTTGCTACGGTTGTAAGAAAACTCATCCTCTTAGGGTATGAGTAGTCTTGCAAAAGCGATGTGAAGTTAGGCCAGGCCTACAGGGGCTACGTTCGTAAGTAAGCGCGGCCTAATATCTCATTTGTAAGAGTACTCATACTCTAATAGGGTGAGTTCTTTACAAATATAGCAAGGTGAAGTTGGAGCTTTTTTCGCAAGGGATAACGGCTTTAAAAGCATGAAGCTTTGTACTTTTTTAGGATAAAGGGTTTCCTGCTTAAAATGAATGAATTTTGTACCAGGATAGCAAGAATGAAACCTGCGACAAAAGCACGACTAGTGTTCTTACTATTATAGGCATATTTTTTTCTCCGTGTAGATGCAATTGAATTAATACATTTTCTGATCATTGCGTAAATATTTTTGAACAAAGGTAAGTTGTAAATGATATCCATATACTGTGTGCGATACTAACTTAAATTTCCCGCTACTAATGCCCCTTCAGCCGCACAGGCCCATTGAGAGCATTAATTCCGCATTTGGTCGGTGTGCAACGCTGGTGCTACCCTTCCTCCCAACTGAGATTAATGAATGCTTCAACTTGAAACCGCGAGTTAATTTGCGAGGCAGCCGCGGCCTGCCAACTGCAATAGCTTTCGATTTTCGCGATTTAATTAACGTTTTCGGATTTAAAAAATAAATAAATTTTTTTCATAGCTCTTTTGTAATTATTAAGAAAAGTTAATTATTCTTTACTATTGTTTCAAAATCCCAATTTTTTAAAAACAAAACTCAAAAAGTACCAGCGAAATGTCTACTACTTTTTAATACAAATTTAAAAATGTAATATAAAAGTAATGTCGGAGTAGATTATATTAATTAGAGCTATTTTCATTAAAAAATATGAATCCACTTTCAAAAATTTGCCGCATTAGTTTACTTTTTTTTAACCAAAAAATCGTGGCGGACATGAACCTATGTTTTAACCTAGGTTCAAGTATAGGTATAAACCTAGGGCAGACCTGGTTTTTTCTTCCGGCCACTTGGACCAAATCCTAAGAAAAGACCAGGTTTTTTCGGGAAGTGTGCTATGTGTGGATAATTAGAGTTCTTCTAGGGAGAGTTGTGTCACCGCTTACTCCGCTTCTGATTGGTGCCGCGAAAGCGGAATCGGATGTTTTGAAATTGGAGCGCCTTTCAAGTCAAATTTAATGTTCAGACACTGATTGAATAGTAAATAATAGTTTCCCACATTTTACAGTCAAAATGTACCTGCAATCGTGAAAAAATAAGGTGCATTTCCGACTTTTATCACATTATTTATTGAAAATTAAAATCTTACCTCACAAGCAGCTGATTTCGAGTGAGTTATCCAATAATCTCGATTAATACTCTCCATGCATAATTGCTTGAGCTTAGGATCGTTTGGGATTTGTCTTAAGTAAAAACCTTGGCCAGAACTATTACGGCAGTAGAGAATGCAACACGGTACTATTGTTTTTTCATTAAAAAAGTGCATTTTCATAACAAACACTGCATGAAAATATATGACGCATAACCTTTTCTTAAAGTTTTGCTTCTTCTTTGTTTTTATTTTTGGCTTATTGATTAAAGATTTGCTGAGTGAGACATCTAGAATATTTTAAATGCTTCGCGCTTCGCTACGTATTTCCGATTCCGGTTTCGCGTCGGCTAGTGGAGGAGGTAACGTGACACAACTCTCCCTAGAGGAACTCTAGGAATAATCGTAGATAAACAAAAGATAAGCTTAAATAGAGAAGAAATTGAAAGTGATAGGCGTTAACCTTACTGCACAACGAGATGGGAAGAAATAGACGTGGACAGGCAGAGATAGAGAGGGTAGTTTGGTCGTAGCTGTTAATACGCGATAAACATCCAAAACAAAATTTTCGACGTAGGATTTAAACAGTCTCCTAAATAAACCGAATTGTTGCACTATTCGATCTTGTACCCTTACGAAAAAATATGACAGGAAAAAAATGACAGGCCTGTCATTTTTTCCCTGTAGTTTTTTCGCGACCACAGGAAAATGACAGGGAGAACGGCAGGCAAAACGACAGCCGAAAATGACTGGCCCTAATTGGCTATAATTTATAATAATATCGTCTAAACATTATAAAGTATCGACGACTTGCAGATTTATTAGTGAACTATTTGAACTTTCCTGTAAAGCTTAAAAAATCATTAGCAAAAGAAAACTATTATGGGAAATTTCATGATGAAACCAAATGATGAAATCAAAGGGTCCGGAGGTTGCGCGTGGCGAGACCATTCTTTGTTGGATCATGGAATTAGGAGCACGGCAGCATGCAGTGAACTTATTAAGGGAATGACAAAAGTTGAAAACAGTCCGAAATTTTTGCCCGTGGTACTTATGTTTAGCGCTTTGTAAGGATAAGGTGGCTTTAAAATGGCAAATCGAACACATTCCACAATTGATGTGTTGGAAGAGAATTCGGAATTAGACACAGGCTACAAAAAGGTGTTTCATCATGAAAATTCCCATAATAGTTTTCTTTTGCTAATGATTTTTTAAGCTTTACAGGAAAGTTCAAATAGTTCACTAATAAATCTGCAAGTCGTCGATACTTTATAATGTTCAGACGATATTATTATAAATTATAGCCAATTAGGGCCAGTCATTTTCGGCTGTCGTTTAGCCTGTCGTTCTCCCTGTCATTTTCCTGTGGTCGCGAAAAAACTACAGGGAAAAAATTACAGGAAAAAAATGACAGGCCTGTCATATATTTTCGTCAGGGTATTCATAAATAGATATACTGAAGCTAACCTCACTCATTCGTAATGCGCGGGTTTTTGTAAAAGCAAATGCACACCATTACCCGCTGCGCCGCAATAGCCAGTGCTCCCCAAACAGAATGCGCACAGCACGCGCGCACGGTGGAGACACAACCCGCACGCGTGCGTGCATTATGCGACACATTCTGAATGCACTTCATTTGATACTTAAAGTGATGGCGAATATGATGCCTTCTTGCATGCACGTCGTGCGGGTAGCATGGGCGCACGAATTGTTATCTGGGAAAGGACTTCCGTATATCGGTTGGTCCTGACCAAACAAAAAATATTCCCAGGTCTCCCAACTCTAGCTTAAAGATGTATATTTAAGGAAAAGAATGTATAAGAGAAAGGATCGATTTTATATCGGTCGAGGAATCGCATGATTGTTCAATTGTACAAACAACACACTTATCCCATAACACCGCTTAGAACCGGGTTTCTGATCGATCTCTCGAGCGATCCCTCGACTACTAGGTGGAAAGCCTCACTATATCTCCATTCATCTCGCTACACACATACACACAAAACACAAAGTAACTAATCAAGCCAAAGATGTATAAATTTACCCCCTTAATCAATACGCACGACATCCACCTAGGCCCATGAGTATCAAATAATATCTTTCGTATCAGTCATCTGTCATACCACTAGCACACTTCTTTACATGCTTTTTATCCTTTTAAACCATTTTTCTTCACATGTCTCTATCTAGAAATACCTCTCTTGCTTCTTTAACATCCATACATCTTCTCATTCTCATACCCCCACTTTCCTTAATCTACTTCTGGGTACGGAACAATTCACTTCAGCGAAATAGACTTGCTTTGATAACGCCCTCTTCATCCTTTACTCTCGACATGGCCGAACTATCTTAACAAATTTCATTTACTTCTACCAATCAGTGCTTCTTCTACACCACATTCCTAAAGGAATTATTCATTACTAATATCACTTTAAAAAACCGGTGACCCTGGACTTCGGAAGGCAGTAGCACCGCAGAAAAAAGCCGCAGCATATTCTAATACAGATTTCACGAATCTGTCAGGTTTTCTTAATAAAATGATGTTGTAT
Organism: Andricus curvator; assembly: GCA_932195095.1. Lineage (NCBI taxonomy): Eukaryota > Metazoa > Arthropoda > Insecta > Hymenoptera > Cynipidae > Andricus > Andricus curvator. Next base: position 8,536 of record CAKNYM010040988.1, read on the forward strand.
TTACTAATAGTTGTGAAAAACTTTCGTTCAGAGCTGATGAGAGCTACACAAGAAACTTCATTGAACCAGATAGAAAAAATAGTGTATTGTGTAACAAGTGCGGGAAATAGGCAGTTCTAAACAAGTGCTTCAAACTAAACAAGAGTATAACTGCCTACTTTCTGTGTATCTTACACATGATATTTTTTGTAACAAATTCAGGGTATCTTAGATTTGAGAAGCAATAAAAACAAACATTCCGGAAATTACTGAAAAGTTGCAAAACTTTAAGGTATGTAAAATTTCTCAAATTTCCGTAAATTTCTGGTGAATTGATGAATTACCGAAAATATTTGAAAATTTAAAGTATCGAAATGTTTTGAAGTTTTTCGGTAATTAATGGTAACTTATCAGCAATTTATCAGGCCTGCCGAAGAGTGAGCCGAAGGGAGGCAGAGAGGGGTCTAGCTTAGTTTTAAGTTGGTGATAGGTACCGCAAAATTTTGACTAGAAAGAGGAGGAGTGGGGAAAGGGGATTTTAAATAAGAAATGACGGCCATCTTCTTCACAGTTAATTATAAATAGTATACATTAATAATTACAGAAATTAATTGTGAAAAACGTGGTTTGAAAAATCGTAACAGCACAAGAGGTGGACTCGATAGGAAAATATATCGAACTGCGTGGAACTAAGATTTGCAACAGCTTACGTAGATAGGCATAACCTCACAGTGTTTGTTTACTTACGTGAAATACATTTGAAGTTACAGATACAAATATCAATTAATGCAACAATAAGGAAATATTACACAGAAAATAAGGAAAAATATTCTGTATAATGTTTTTACATTTTCGTTATTTTCATTTACATCTCGTTAATACAGGGAAGAGGTGATGGATAGACTGGGATATATTTACCTCATCGCTTTCTCTCCTAGAAGTAAACAATTATTAGAAGTGATAGAATTTCTATCTAATTACTTTCAGTAAGGAAATTGGGTTGTAGCTGTCAGAATACACGATAAACATCCCAACAAACTTTTCGTCATCAAATTCAAACAGTTTCTTCAATGAACCGAATTTCGTCACCATTCGATTTTGTATTAGGAAAATTTTCTGTATCATTTTTTTACACTTTCTGTTTAATACCTCGTTAATGCTATATTATTTCTTAAATTTCTCTTTAAATTATAATTTTATCAACACATTCAAAACCATGTATACATCTAAGCACACTAATGCATGCACACTGAATTTTGGTTACACCAAAAACCTCAAAACACAAAAATAATTTTTACTTTACCCTAATAGCACGGAACGTTCCGGGAAAGTTCCGCGGGCACCTTTGGAACGTTCCCGGAACGTGTAAAATGTCCGCCCCTTGGGAACGTTCCACGGGGACCTGAGGGGAACTTTCCATTATTGTTATTTTTAACAACAATTATCTCGTAAACCGTAAGAGATAGGTAACAATGGATGTCATTTTTGAGTTTTGAGTACCGCACATACTACACTATAATATGATATCCGTATCATAAACTGACATCGATTTTGACCTACCACTTACGGTTTACGCGATATTTATTAATAATAATAACAATAACGTTAATTTATGTTTGGAACGTTCCAGTGGAACGTTCCCAAGCGGCGGACATATTACACGTTCCGTGAACGTTCCGCTGGAACGTTCCGAAAGTTCCCGCGGAACGTTCCGGGAACGTCCCAGGAACGTTCCGTGCTATTAGGGTAATAACTTTTATTTGTACGCGGTTTCGCATAGGTGCTCTCTCACGATGCAGCTTAAATAATTGTGCAACTCTAAACATTTGCATGCATTTTGGGAAAAACAATATAAAATGACAGCGCGTATTAACGCTTATATGTTCCCATCTACTCCTGGTGTAAGATCTTTTCATTCTGAAGAATGCGCCATCATATCCGGAATTTTAGTGCTATAGAAAGGGGGTAAAAAAATCAATACATGCATCGTGAACTACTAAATTCTTCTTTGATAAACGTTAACGTCTCTGGTTTTTCGAAAAAATTAGATAACTGCTACAAACCAAGAGTAGAAAAGTGTTGCAATGACGTGAAGTGGGAAGAAAGCCGACTGCCTGAGGCAAAGATATTATAAGCCTAGATGCGGCACGGGGTATAGATCAAGGAACTAATTGTAGACGGCGCTCCCGGCGAAAATTGCCCGATCCCCCCATGCCTCTCAACCCGCATATTGCGCCAACGAACTCCTTTGCCCCCAGTCTCTTCTCCCACGGAACAAGTCAATCAAATAGCCGATACTCAGTAGGTACATACTTGAAAATATAAAATAAAAATTTTATATCAAAGATTTTTTAAACTATTATTTTCAATTATTCAACGGCAACGGCAATACCACGCTGGAAACACCAGTTCCCGTTAGATCACTGAAGTTACGCAGTGTTGGGCGCGGTTAGTACTTGGATGGGTGACCGTCTGATCCCTGCCGATGAAACAGCACTGAAAAAGCACTGGCGGCCCAGTGCCGTTCGCCAGTGCTTTTTCAGTGCTGTTTCATCGGCAGGGTACAAAATATATGTTCAAAAATAATTTTGGTTAAACGAAAAACTTACGTAAAATTATTTTTTTAAGCAATAAAAACTGACATTTTGAGGTTAGGTCTGACTAAAGACAAGTTAAAAGTGATTATTGGAATGTATACAAAATATATGCCTATTATTTAAATCCTAAAATTGTACACCCTGCCGATGAAACAGCAATGAAAAAGCACTGGCGAACGGCACTGGGCCGCCAGTGCTTTTTCAGTGACTGTTTCTGCTGATTTCGGCACCTAAACCGCACTGAGGGTGATGCGACGGTCATATAATGGTTCTATTGTATTCGTCACGTACCGGACAGGCAGAGTGGTTTACAGCAGTTGGCCGCTACCAACCCGAATCCCTTTTTAAAATTTTCTTCAAATTATTAACACTTTTTTTTAATTTATGAATTTTCTCATTATATATATTTTATACTTATAAATTATATACTAATATACTATTCTGAAGTTGAATTCGAAAATGTTGTCTGTTTTGGCGTATCTCATTCCATTTACGAGATACATTATGTTCATTCGAATTTTAAACTTTTCAAAAAAAAAGTTAGATATCTGAAATCATCGAAACCCGTAAATTCTGAATTTCTAACTTTCGCAAAGGTAATTTCAAAATTTCACAAATTTTAATTTTGCATTTTTAATCCCTTTCAGCTGGTCTACTTGGTAGCCTATTCGCAGGTATAAAGGGAACTTCTGCAGGCATTTAAAACTGTAATCTGAGTAGCTTTAAACGAGCAGCACTGAAACGGCACTGGGCAGTGCTTTTTGAGTGCTTTTTCAGTGCTGTTCCATCGGCAGGGATACTACTGCGTTGCTGTTGGCGGTGGTGGGTGTGGTGAGCCCACACTTGTAGTTATTTACTACAAGAAACTATCCACCTAGAAACACTACCCGAATCGGGTAGTGTCACGCTTACCCCTTGAGGCTCGCCGAAAGGGAAATGGCTTAATGGTATATAACTTTATTGTAGAATAACTTTTTTCGCATTTAAACACCCCTGCGTATCTAATCCAGACAAACAAAAATAAATATTCTCATGTTTTTATACAATATCTGTATTATTTTTCCCTCTTCCTAATAAGAGTCTGTA
>CAKNYM010040988.1:23896-63845 GCA_932195095.1 Andricus curvator
TGCGGTGTTTTGTTTATGAAGCGATACATGTCAAGCTTTTCTAACCTTAAAAAATCTTTCAACTGCTTTACCGTCATATTTTACGAAGAATGAGAAAACCAGCTCTCGACTTCGTAGTACGGTGAGGGCAGCACCTCGATATGGCAGAAAATGTGATGTCCTATATATATAGTTCCCCCACTCTGACACCCCGTGCCGCATCTAGGCTTATAATATCTTTGCCTGAGGGATGACAGCTGGGCGCTCGATGGTTCGATCTTCGATCGTACTGCCAAAATACACTGTCGGTAACAGCCACATCTGCATGCTGCTGTGACCTAGCTTGGCGGGAATTTTAAATTTGAATAAAAAATGCAAGTTGTGATTTTGAATCTTTTTTTGTTTATTGACAATTCCGAATAATTGGCGAATACAATAATATCACTGTCATTCAAATAAACAATTAATTTATTCTTTAAATAATAAACGTGGTCTCGAAAGAGGAAATGTGTGTAAGTAATAAAAGGATGCCGCTGTGAATTCGCTCTTGTTGAATATTTACTAAAACTATATATTTTGATACTTCAAGAGTTGATAATAATTTTGATATTTTCCTTAAAATTATTTATTGAATTATTTACAAATCTTGTGTTAGCTTAAATTATAATAATTTTATAACTCATTATTATATCATATAAAGTTATAGACTAGTCGTTGTACATATTTGTTTTGTTGTGTTGTAACGTACAAGGAAAATAGGGAAATGGCGAATTACGTAGAATCGTATAAATAAGGTAAGTATTGAAAACCCTATTCTCGCTTTATAGAACAATAATATTACTCGCATTCCCAGAATCTCAAACGCCCTTAGAAAGGCACCACTAATGTATTTCTAAGCAATTTCTATTTTTTCATCAAAAGAAAAATGAATTGTAGAAATGCAGAAGGAGTCAAGCGCCATTTTTCACTTTTTTCAGGAGAGACTAAAAACATGTTGTAAATTCAGCAGGACCATTTAAGAAAAAAATCAGAAAGTACTTTCGAGATACTTTCATGCTCTATCGAACTAAAAAAAGTTTGCTTACAAAAAGCTATCCGGTTTCGAGAAAATTAATGAAACAGGTCACGTTTCGAGGTTAGATTTCGGGTCCGTATCGACTTTTAACATATTTCAACATTAATTATGGAGTCAATTTGCAGTTTAAGAAAAAAATAAAAATTTGAATTCTAGCTATTGAATGAACGAATTGGTTTCCAAAAAGTTTGTTTAAAAAAAATCACGCAGTTTCGAGAAATTTGAAAATCCAATTATGACTTAGAAATAGCGTAAAACTGACATTTCCACTTCAAATGACGATAGCAGCAATAATTGAGGCGCCGGATGCAAGAAGGAGATATAGAATTATTTTGCTGGAGTGGGGAGGCCCCTGAGCACTTGAAACTAAAGTATTCAGTTTTAATTTTTGAAATATATATCCTGAGTGAAAATTTAATTCCGCATCTTTTTCTCCTGATAAAAGAAGTTGTAGCTTTTTTATTTTTCGAATTATGTACGAAAAACTGTTTTTTTCTTTGAACAAAATATTTTTATTTTTTTCACTTCAAATCGTCACAAAATGTCAGGTTTTTGATATTTTGTAATAAAACTTGTCAGAAATATGCATTGCCATCTTCTGCGACCGATGACGTCAGAAAAATTTCAAAATGTTTATTTAGAAAATTGTTAATATTTTTTTTTCCAAGACGGTGCATAATTCGTGCACAATGAACTTCTAGCGTTTCGGGAGTCGAGCGAATTTTGAGCAAGCGAAAACTGTCAGCGCGAAAGTTGTTCAGAAAGGTCCAAGGGAGTTTTCTGGAAAGTTTTAGCTCAATTGAAATAGTAGTTAACAAACTGTTGATGTTTTAATTTGCCGGCGCGATGGAATTTACTCCGCGTAGACTACAGTCCGGCCGGTAAACCGCTACCCCAGCGTTAGGTGCAACTATGCCTCACAGCCCGTCCAGATTTTGGAATTAAAAACACAGTACATATAGAAATGATTGTTTATTATTAACAATAAGTAGTTTTCAATGTATAAATTGATATTTTGGTGATAACTAAAATAATTTATTATTACATACCGCATTTCTGCTACATTTTACAACATTTCTTTCCCACAAACTTTCATGCTTCGTTCGTTTTCTACCATTCATAGATTTTAAAATATTTTCCATTTTTTAATCGGAAAACTTCACTATATTTATGTAACAGCACTCCAAAAGCTATTAGGATAATTTAATCGAACAACTTTTATCTTTTATATATCACGTAATATTTCTACAATCTGCTCTGCTAATCGAAAGAGACTAAACTAAACTGATATATTTTATTTTTGGTAAAGAAACAACCCACAAGCCTATATAAGTATATTTACAAATAGAGGTCAGACGGAGGACACGCCGAATACAGAAAAAAATGAGAGAGATTCCTTATTTTTAAGACTTTTATGAAGTTCATGTTCCTAAAAGTAGCACAATTAAAATCTTTTTATCAGAGAAGAAGAACTATTTATTATAAACCATGATTTTCCATATTCTTTGTATTCTAATTACAAAATCTCGACGGGCTGTGAGGCACAGTTGCACCTAACGTTGGGGTAGCGGTTTACCGGCCAGGCTATAGTATACGCGGAGTAAATTCCATCGCGCCTGCAAATTAAAACATCAACAGTTTGTTAACTACTATTCCAATTGAGCTAAAACTTTCCAGAAAACTTCCTTGAACCTTTCTGAACAACTTTCTCGCTGACAGTTTTCGCTTGTTCAAAATTCGCTCGACTCCCGAAACGCTAGAAGTTCTTTGTGCACGAATTATGCATAGTCTTGGACAAAAATTATTAACAATTTTTTAAATAAACATTTTGAACTTTTGCTCACGTCATCGGTCGCAGAACATGACAATGCATATTTCTGATAAGTTTTATTACAAAATATCAAAAACCTCCCATTTTGTGGCGAGTTGAAGTGAAAAAAATCAAAATATTTTGATCAAAGAAAAAAACCGTTTTTCGTAAATAATTCGAAAAATAAAAAAGCTACAACTTTTTTTATGAGGAGAAAAAGATGCGGAATTAAATGTTCACTCAGGATATATATTTCAAAAATTAAAACTGAATTCTTTAGTTTCAAGTGCTCAGGGGCCTCCCCACTCCAGCAAAATAATTCTATATCTGCTTCTTGCATCCGGCGCCTCAATTTTGCATATTTCCAAAAAATGAGAAATTGGGTTTTAGCTTATTTAGTACTGAATGGAAGGACCCAATAGTAATTAAAAATGATTAACCAGTGTCGAGAAAAATGAAAATGGGATTTTTTACTTTGAGGTTAGAAAAGCTTCTCGGAAAACTTTAAACGGATATAGTTACCGCGATTATTATTATTTTCCTTATGTTGGGTTTCTTCTTGTAACATTATGTCCGTTGAAATTAGAAGTAAGCAATTTATTATTTTATCCTATCGTAAATTGTACGATATCAATATTTTCAGAATGTGATTAATTCAAGATATTCAAGGAAAATTTTTGTTGACCTTTTTATTATAAAATCGTAGAAAAAATATTATAAAAAGGGGTAACCATCATCAGCATATGGATCGTTATGCATATTTTAATGCCCCTGAATAATTTCTATATATTGTTGCTGCGCCCAAGGAGGCATAAAAGGCAAAATTTCCACCAAGTGGCATTGTTTTTAATTTTTAAAAAACCACAAACTTTTACTGTAAACACAAAAACACAAGCCAAACACACGTGTCCTTTTGTCTTCTACGATCGTGATTTCTCAATACTGCGCAGGCGCGATGATCGATCGGGATCAAGTACACATTGGCGCTTGACCCCTCCAGCTGTTCTTTTTTTAGTGGGAATTTTGAAAAATGATGCCCAAAAAAATCCTTTGGCAGGCATGTGTATTAGAATTTATCTGATTTTTTGAGCTAATAAACCCGATTTCGAAAATTTGGCGCTTGACTCCTTCTGCATTTCTACCCTTCAAATACAAAAGTTTGCTATCAGTAAAGAGAAAATTATGATTTGAACATCTTCAAGAAAAAATGTAAATTTCTCTGTGAAAATATCAAAATCTACAAACCTTTGTCGCTTCTTACCAAATTAAAAAAATGGTTGTATTTTATTAAAGTCAACCAGTTCTCAAAAATTGGTAAGAAGCGATAGTAGGATAAAATTCAGTTACAAAAAACATTGTTGAAATAAACATTTTTTGTAAGTTTTACCATTTTTTCATTAAAAATAATGGTTTTTATTTGAAATATCATCATCAGCAATAATATTTTGATTCTTACTATCATTGAAAAAGTTTTTTCCAAAGATCTGGTTTTTGGCACGTCAACTACCTCAAGCTGTTTAACTTGCTAGAAATATTTGTGTTCTTAATTGTTGAAAATTGCCACAATTGCAATTTAATATGGTACAGTTTAAAACAAGCTCATGTCCACACGAAATGAGATATCAAGTCGAAAGTTGGGAAAATTAAATAAAAAAATATACTACAGATGATTTATCTGGTCATAAATGTTGATAATTACAAAATAAAAATCTATGAAAAGTATTTTTTGTTTTGTAGATATAAACACGTTGGACCAGATAAAATTATTTTATTCCTACTGTTTCCTTCTCAAAACTTAAAACTCGATATCTCATTGCATGTGGACAAGAGTTTGTAAAAAGTAAATGCCCGTAAGGGATCGTCCATAAACTACGTTACGCGTTTTTCTTTTGTTTAAGTTAAGATTGAAATAAAATTTCCATGCTGTTAAAAAGGATTCAATGATTTAAACAAAAGAAAAACGCGTAACGTTGCATACTCGTATGAACGATCCCTAATGTAGATACTTGATTATTTGTTGAAAATATTTCTTGCAAAAAATGGTTTATTACTTAGTTCAAAGTCTGTTGCATAGAATAATTTCAATTGGACTAATTTTTTGTATATTAAATATCTCTGAGTGCACTATCTCGATACCTAAGAGAAATAAATCTTTGCGAATAAGGGTAGATGATTTTAAAATTTCTCCAAAAGTTTGCAGATTTTTATTTTCTCAATGAGAAATTTACATTTCTCCTTCAATATATTCAAATCATAATTTTCTCTCTAGAAATAGCAAACTTTTGTATTTTTCTTTTGATGAAAAAAATAGACATTCTTTAGAAGTTAGTCGTGCCTTTCTGAGGGCGTTTTAGAGTCTGGGAATGGGAGTAATATTATTGTTTTATAATGCGAAAATAGGGGATTCAATACGTACCTTATTTATACGATTCTACGTAAAGCGCCCTTTTTCATATTTTCCTTGTACGTTCCAACTCAATAAATATGTACAACGACAAATATATAATTTTATATGATATAATAATGAGTTATACAATTATTATAATTTACGTCAAGATAAGAATTGTAAACAATTCAATAAATAATTTTAAGGAAAATTTTTAAATTACTATTAAATGTTGAGGTATCAAAATACATAGTTTTAAAAAATATTCAACAAGAGCAAGTTCAAAGCGGCATCCTTTTATCACTTATATAATTTTCCTCTTCCGAGACCCGCCAACATAGGTGGCAGCAGCATACAGATGCGGCTGTTACTGATAGTGAAATTTAGCAGAACGATCGAGCTATCGAGCGCCCAGCTGTTACTCCACAGTCAGTCGGCTTCTTTCTCCCTTCACGTCATTGCTACACTATTCCACTCTTGCTTTTTAGCACTTATCTTATGTTTTTCGAAAAATCAGAGACTTGCCGTATGTTCTGCCACCGCGAAACCCGTTCTGGAGTGAAAAACATTTTCAAAGTGGCTTTTTGGAACCTTAATCCATATTTACCGAATCTTAACGGCAGAATTTGAGTGCTTCACAGATTTCGCCATTTTTTGGACACGGTTCCAACAGCCTTAAACTAAAATGATTTCACCAATTTTTTGAAGATTTCAAAAAGATTGCACAAAGGTCCATATCGCTATCTAAGATGTTTACAACCAAAAATCGAAATTAAAAAGTGAAAGGGAGAGATGCCGAAAAAATATTTATGGTTTTAACAAATTACCGGAGTAGTTAGGAACAACTATGGCTCGCCAGACGGCCTACCCCCACTCCTCGGCTATTTACCCAGGCGTCTGGCGCCAGTCGGCGGCTGGTTAGGGCCTTGCCTCGCTCGACGCTTGTGTTTGTTTAAAGTCTAGGAATGGAAGATAAGGAGTAGATGGACCAAATATGAAATTTCAGTGATTTGTATACTTGTGTAGGGTGAAGGGAGTTTCGTAGACTGTATGGCGCCATATTTAAAGCTGTACTTATGGCTTCTTAGATTCTAGACTACTGCTGAAAGAATAATTAACTTCTGTGATTCTACTTTAATGACTTTTAATTGAAAAATAAATGGCAGAGTTAAATAATAAAACTTATTTTCTAAAAGAAGGGGAAGATAAATAAATAGATTAGAGTTATGTTTAAACCTATCAAAATAGATTTATTCACCAAAGGACCCCGCACAAAATACCAAGAAAAAAACGTTCAGTCGTTTGAGCTAAAACCGGCTGGAATGTATTCTTTAAGGTGTCCCGAATAAAAGTTCGGATGTGCACTAGGTCCAAAAAGTCCTTAGGTTTCGAGTTACAGGCACTTGAAGGTTATAAAATGACGATCTTTATATTATATGATTTTCAACTTTCTGAGCGCTATACTGACTTAATATCGTGATTTCAGACTAAGTGATCACAACAAGAGTTCTAGGAATGTAAGTAAGGTACCTTGTGATGGCCTTGTCTGTGTTCTTGACCCGTATTCTGAAGGACATTTGAAGGTCAACTTACTTCTTTTTCAATGGAACCCATCTTTTACTTTTCATTTTTTTAAAACAACTTTTTTCAATAGAATGTAAGTAAGCTACCTTTTGATGACCTTATCTGTGACCTTGACCCGCATTCTGAGGCCTTTTGAAGGTCAACTTTTGTTCAAGAAATCCATTTTTTCACTTTTCATTCTTAAAAAACGCGACTAAAGGTTAAACAGTTATAAAAATAAAATAACATCCAAGTCATGATTTGCAAAACCTTATCTAGGTAAAGAATTTTGACTTTAAACTTCCATTTGTAATATATTCTTAACGATAATTAAAATGTTCATAATTAAAATATTTAAAATAACAATAAAAACCAAAAACAAAACATAAAAAGAAGAAAAAATAACAGAAAAGAACATAAAAAGAAGAAAAAAACACACAAAAAATAAAACAAAAAGAAAAAAAGGAGTCAAAAACCCGTCACCTCCATGTCGTTGACTCTGGGTAACGCTAAGAACGGGTTACACTGAACATAATAAAATAAATCATACTACAGTAACAATATAAACTTGAAACTATTTATCAAGTTTACAGTCAATACAATTTCAAGTTTATTTTATTTTCTTCAACTTTTATCTTATTTTTTATCGAAACATGACTTGGAAGTTATTTTCTTCACAAACCTTTTTAAACTTTTGGGATACTACTTGGAAAGATGAATCAATCTCCCCCTAAAAATGAACATCTAAAAGTTTAATTTTATTTTTTAAGAATGAAAAGTGAAAAAATGAATTGCTTGAAAAAAAGTTGACCTTCAAAAGACCTTCAGAATGCGGGTCAAGGTCACACATAAGGTCATCAAAAGGTAGCTCACTTACATACTATTGAAAAAAGTTGTTTTTTAAAAATGAAAATTAAAAAATGGGTTCCATTGAAAAAGAAATGAGTTGACCTTCAAATGTCCTTCAGAATACGGGTCAAGAACACAGACAAGGCTATCACAAGGTACCTTACTTACATTCCTAGAACTTTTGTTCTGATCACTTAGTCTGAAATCACGATATAAGTCAGTATAGAGCTCAGAAAGTTGAAAATCATATAATATAAAGATCGTCATTTTATAACCTTCAAGTGCCTGTAACTCGAAACCTAAGGACTTTTTGGACCTAGTGCAAATCCGAACTTTTATTCGGGAGACCTTAAAGAATACATTCCAGCCGGTTTTAGCTCAAACGACTGAACGTTTTTTTCTTGGTATTTTGTGCGGGGTCCTTTAAAAAAAATACATTTAATTACAACTAGTAAAACCGGTTTATAAGTCAAAAATTAAAAATAGTTTGCATCTAAAAGATGAATATACTTAAAATTATCGATTATTATGACGATTATGATTATTGTTATTACACATCGTAGACAGGGATATCGTTTTATTTCATTGAATAAAATCACACACACACACAAAGACGCTTTCGTTTTCTTCCAAACAAGAATTTCCAATAAATCTTAAAAGTAGAGACATACAAGTGACGTAGCATGAAAAAAGAGAGAGATACTTAAAGACTTATAGATAATAATAAACACATATGGCAAAAATATATTTGATAAATTCTTAAAGTAACACGTACTGCGCTATATTAAATGTAAGTATACTATGTGAGATATAAAGTAGCAAGTTGTGAAGAGCAAGATTGAACACAGGATTCAAGATGTGTATCAATAGCCCCCTTGTTATAATCTCCACCTTGAAGCCTGTCTTCAGATTTGTGCAAAAAATGCGATCATTTTCTACCAGATTTTTGCTAAAAAGTCTGGTAAATTTACGCAAAGAAAAACCACTGCACATATGATACAAGAACATAATACAAAACTGACCACACACGTCCGAAGAGGAACTTTGTAACTCTGCTGTGTTCCATCGGAATAGGGTACAGTTTCCTCGCAGACGATAAAGATGTTGAGGAATAAGAGGCGGTAGGCCGTAGCTGTCAAAGTACGTTCCGTGGCCAATTCGGTCAATTTAAACCGCAACCCTATGCGATCCGTTTTTATTGTGTGGATCCATGTTGAAAATCAAAGCTGCCGGTCTCATCCGATCCGCAGGGAATACACCAGTCGTATGTCGTGGTATTGCTTGAAGTGCTCGAAGTATCTGAAGGCTGTCCATCTCTATTGCCAGGATTGCCAAGTCGAGGCAAATCTGCTAAAGGGTAATTTACCTCACTCGCAGTCTGATTGATTTTTTTAACAGAAATTTTTATGTTGTCAGCGACCGTCCTCGATGTCACCGACGTCTCATGATTTTCAGTTTTAAAATAGACATTTTTTGTCAGTGTACTCTGACGTGTGATACCTCGGAGTGATATTTCTTCTCGTCTTTGACTTTTAAGCCAGATTTTCAGTTTAGTTGCGTTATTGACAGCACATGTAAAAAATGTTCCTTTTTTCACACCGTGATGAAAACAGTAATCTTTACTGATTTCCAGTTTTTTAAAAGTTGGACAGGTTAATTCTTCCAGATTAATAATCTGTCTACTCATGATATTTTGCAAAAGTGCAGCTTTCTCCCGGCCACGGGTATAGATTTGACCAGCTGATTTTGCGACATCACGAAGATTCGAATGTAGAAAATTCGTAGGAGTATCTCCCTCAAACCACTCGATTCTTTTGCAATAAACTTATTTTCAAGATCACGAAAGCCTTGAATATCAATCACGTAGTCCATAATCACGAAACAACCGACTTGTAAGGCTACTTTTGAGTAAATGAAAGATGGTCCCTGAGTTCCAAAAAAGACGCATGTATGATAACGTATAGTGATAATTTTTTCACACCATTTTACAATGTTTACACAGCTGCATTTTTAGAGATAACGCCATAAGTGTAAAAAGTTACTCATTTCCTGTCCAAACCTGTCCTAAGTAAACACTGGTGTAAATTAGAACATCAGATATGTAAAATTCCGATAAATGAAGGCGGCGGCGGCGAAAATGATTTATTATCCTCCAAAATCAACAATAACTTGTCTAGACGTGTCAATTTCCAAAACGTTATCATATTCTGCGTATACGATGCAATTTTCTGTGTTGGCAAGTGGTTCTTCAACACGCACCTCTATTCGTAGACTTCCATGTTTTACGAGATTCCAGTGAGAATAACAATTTGCAGAAAGATCAGGGCTAAGATCAAAAGCAAACAGACAGAATCTTTCTGGGTAATCGTTTCTATCAATAACATTACCCTCATTAAGGAAGTGAATACCAGTGCCAGAGAAAAGAGTCTGATAAGCTTCAACGTAAAGTTTATTTTTGTAAAAATGTGGCTGCAGAGGTTTCGAAGGTATTTGTGTACCATCGACGTAAAGAGATAAGAAATTAATCTTGTAATTTTGAAAGTTAAATGGATTAAGTGCTCTATTCCCGTTGAAAGCTCTCTTCTCTACGAAAACGATAATTATTCTCTTAGGCAACTGTCCGAGAATAACATTATCAAGAGTTTCACCGTGAATACCGCCATGTAAAGTGAGCGCTTTTACCTCCACTCTTGTTATCGGGTATTTTGCTGTTCCTTGTGCTAGAGCTTTTGCGTGTGCTAGTAAAATTCCGGGACTTATTTTTGAACGACGAACAAGGAGGGACGCTTCCAAAATGTGTAAACTACATGTCTTGACGGGATCCATTAGGCAAAAAGCATCTTTTGTACGTACGAGTCGAAGACGCATCTCGACTCGGTTGAGAAGAAATTTGTTTTGATTGAAAATGTCGCAATGCAGATGACCGATTAGATCTATTGTTTTGCCTGCACCAACATGATCTCGACGGGTATTGAAGCCTGTATCTTCGCTGGACAAATCTTCCATTTTTCCTGCAGTATCTACACACCAGAGAGCGGAAGTCAGATGGCTCTTTTTTGCAGCTGGTCCATAATTGAGCAAGGTTTCCAGGTAGGCTATGTACGCGTATGCGTTGTTTGGAGGAGAAACGAGTTTTTGATTGAAATATACGTCCACCTGATTGAATATCGAATGAAGTAAGTTGTTTATCACGGTTACAGTTTTCAGATCGTCTGCATTTGCAGAAGTTTCTGTCGGTGCTTCCAGCTTGACGCGTATACTGAGCATTGTATGAGCGAGATCTATGTATTCTTCGCCGTGGCCTGGAATGACAAAATCTATCGGTGAATCGTCGGTCAGCGAGGAAACGGGCTTGTAATGGACCCATTGCGAGCCCTCAATTGATGTTTGAGTAGGTGGAAGAGAAAAAAGGTCCAATTCAGTTTTCAAACACTCGCTAGAATGTGAGTGTAAAAATGACATCATATAATAATCTACTTATGAACCGCCACAAATGTCCGAAATTGAACGATTTTTTCCTGCGTTAGATTTACGCTTTTGTTTCTCCTGTGTTTTATTATTTTTATTTTTATTACTACTATTGATTCTCTTTTTAGATTTCGTATTTCTCACCCCTTTCTTCTTCTTCTTCTTCTCTGATTTACGTGTTGTACTAACTCTCTTAACTTTTTTTTCCGTTTAGTCCCTTTTTTAAGCTGTGTGACACTCTCAAGACCACGAACTCCGGACAACTGAGGTCCGACATTTTTTACACCAAATTTATAACCTGATCCATTCATAAGATTATCAATTTTATCCAAAGCTTTTCTTTTCAATTTTCGATCAGATTCATTAATACGAGAGTTGAATGCCTGCTTGAGTGGTACTTTCCTATCGACATCATTTAAAACGTTAACACCTGTTCGAAGTGCCTCCTTTCCAACTGTACGTGCACCTCGCGCTAATATCGGAAATACACGTCGAAAAAGCCGACCTAGAAAGCTTCCGATTCCATGACCTCTCTGATAGGACGATCCGACATAAACTTTTGATATTCCCCCTCCACCGACTTGTGTTGTGTAGTAATCTACGTAATAACTCATTGTTACTAGATTATATAATTTTTCATCAATCAATTTTTTTAAATAGAAGTGTCACTGTCAGAGTGCCAAACTCGAATGGTATAGGAAGTCCAGTATGATCTCTTATATCTATTTCTATCGTGCGAAATTGAGTATCAAGAAGAGAAATGAAATTCGGAGAGGAAAAATGAGTAACTTGCGGGGATGCAAAAATGTAGTTTCGGGTGTCGACAGGAATAATACGTAAAAGCGGTGTTTGTACATCGCTTGTAATATGAGGTTCGCAAATATCGCAATAAACAAACATTTTCTCAGGTAAACCACGAGCCAGACTTGGAGGGTGATTAGCATAATGAGAATTATCTGATATTAATTGTTGTGGTGCAAAACCAAGTATACGAGATACTTTTTCACTTATTGCAAGAAAATGACGCCCTTTCATATCACAATCCTCTTGACAAATTTTTTCAACTCTGACATAGCAATCTTTGTCTTTTTTGGAAAACTAAGCCTACGTGTTCTCGAGCAATCGGGATCTGGTTTATCGCTCGGACGAGATCGTTTACCTGTGGGTACACACCAGGTCGAAACTCGGAGACAATAGGACTTAACCATTTACCAGTCAACATACCTACCGTGTATTTATCTCTAATAGCATTGTCATGAACGTAAGGAAGCGAGTATTTGAGAAGTAAATCTTCACCGTCAATTTTCGCTTCTTTCATTTTTCTCTCATAATTTTCTTCATTTTTCTCTTGTGTGGTAAAGCGAGTCGTAGTATTAGGCGGATAATACTTCATACTGCTATTACTCGGTAAAATAAGGTGAAATTGATCGTTATTCATTGTAATTTTTTTTAAATCACTGGCGTATATCCAAGAATTGAATTTATCAGAATATCCCATCCACTTGACAAGTAACTGTTTTTTGGAACCTTTCCCCCTACTATGTATCACTCGTTCAATTATAAATTCTGTCTCATTAATATCAGTATCTTTCTTCACACCCGACAGTTCTTTCTCGTAAAAAACTCCGTCTATATTCTCACCAGCCAGATCTTTTAACTCGTAAACATCATTAAAATCATTCTGCTGTGTTAGTTTCAGGTGGCACAGTGGAACGACAAATTCGATATGGACGTTGTTTTCTAGATGAAAGGTTTTCAAAATTCGAAAATATCTGGGTCTTTAGACTTTGTATAAAAAATTTGGTTAATTTTTTATTTACCAACAAAGATGATATTTTTTTTTAACTTTTTAGAATTATCATTTTATTTATGATTTTCCGATATATCAAAGAAGGACTTATGTCTATGCTCAAACTATCTAGAAATAATTTCCAGTAATTTAAAATAATTTCAAAAAATTTGTATTACGTTATAAACAAACTAATTAACAAAAGTTATTTTTTTGAAATCGAAAACGTTTAGCTCATTAAAGTCCAGAGTTTTGGTATAAAATGTAATGTTATCAATTTATAAAGTTTTATAGCAAAGAGTCATCGGTAAAACATTTTTAGTCGATTCCGGACACAAAAATTGAGCGTATTCGTTTAAATATAGCGAAACTCTTTCCTTGTTTATGAATAATGTTCAAATAATCAAAAATCATTGTCAATTTGAAAAGGATCATAGAAAAGAGTCATCGCTAAAGCATTTTTAGTTGTATACCATTAAGCCATTTCCCTTTCAGGGTAGGCGTGACACTACCCGATTCGGGTAGTGTTTCTAGGTGGATAGTTTCTTGTAGTAAATAACTACAAGTGTGGGCTCACCACACCCACGATGTGCCAACAGCACTCAGTTTTCTCGAATGGTCACCCATCCAAGTACTAACCGCGCCCAACGCTGCTTAACTTCAGTGATCTGACGAGAACTGGTTTTTTCAGCGTGGTATGGTAGTTGATTTCATAAATATATATATATGTAATATATGTGTAAATATGTGTATATGTAATGGACGGCCCTTTTGTACACTAAACAAGGAAGGGTATTATACCCAGGGATAGGCGGATGACTTTGTCATCCTAATCAGGGGGTACATCTGGAAACGTTGATGGGTCTTACCAGCTCGGCGCTGCGCATCGTACAGCTCTTGTGTGACAGATCAGGGCTCTCGGTATATCCGGAAAAGACCAGCTTGATAATTTTCACGAGAAAGTACAAACTATCAAAAGTTTACGCCCGTGCATTCCGTGGTAAGAGGCTGAGGATCTCAGACTCAATTAAATATCTGGGGATAGTCCTAGATTGCATACTGAACTGGAAGAAGCATCTGGAGACCCAATGTAAAAAGTTTGTCATAACATTTTGGATTTGCAGAAGAGCCTTTGGTTTGACATGGGGTATAGGGCGTAAACTGCTTGTATGGCTCTACTGCACTGTCCTTGAACCAAGGCTCCTATACGCGGCCGTGATCTGGTGGCCACGGGTGAAACTCAAATCGATGCAGGATATGCTGCGACGATTACAAACGCTAGCCTTTATGCTCTGCGAAGAATCCCTACACGTTGCGATAACTGCCAGGGTGGCTTTACGATGGGCTCTCTGGCAAGAGCAAATAGATGGACTTAGAGGGCTAGACACACTAGGCTCCCGAGAGACATCACCACACTGCCAATTCTAGAAATGACGCAAGATAAAACAATAAAAAGCTTCAACTTCACCGGGACTTTGCGCGTCTGCATCCCAAGCAGGCATATTTGGAAAGGAAATGATAACCCACTCTTCCAAGGGGAAATCTGGTACACAGACGGCTCCAAAAGAGTGGGAGGGTCAGAATCAGGAATCTATGATAGCGCAGAAATAAGAGGGATAGGGATCCCACTTGGGTGGCATGCCGACTGTCTTTCAGGCGGAGGTCCTGGCCTTCGTTCGCTGCGCTGAAACACTAATAGAGGCGAACTCTGCTGGTAGTCAGATTACAATCTGCTCGAACAGCCAAGCAACATTAACTGCAATTGGGAAATCAAACATAACATCAAAGCTAGTTTGGGAAAGCAAGAAGGCATTAAACCAACTTGAAGGAAAGAACAACGTGGCTCACACATGGGTTCCTGGTCACACAGGGATCAGGGGCAACGAAAAAACGGACCAGTTGGCGAAAAGCGGCGCAGTAAGTGAATACATAGGACCCGAACCGGTACTGGGACTAGCGTCTTGCTGCATCGTGATGACCATCAAGAGCTGGATCCAGACGAAGCACCGGGAATACTGGGAACAAACCCAGGGTTCTCGACAGGTGAAAGCCATCCTGGGCTAAACGTACAGGATGAACAGAGCCAGGGAAATCCTGGGATTACCCAAAAAAGAGATAAGGACAGTGGTTCAGACGCTTACAGGGCGCAACCCCCTGAACTACTATTACATGCAAAATATGGGGTACAAACCTACAATAGAGTGTAGGATATGCGGCAGGGATAATGAAACATCCCTGCATGTCTTATTCAAGTGCGCCAGGGGGCCCTATTAGCCAGCTTATTAGCTAAAACTCAACTAAAATCGTAGCAAATAGTTATTAGAAAGACACTATTTGTTGATTCCGTAAACAAATTGAGCCCATTCGTTGAAAAACAGCCAAACTCTGAATTTATTTATGAAAATTGTTTTAATAATTAACAATTCTGTGGAATTTGCAAAGCGCCATAAAAAATAGTCATCGAAAAGACATTCCTAGTTAATTCCGTATAAAAATTGAACCTATTCGTTAAGCAATAGCCAAACTCTGAACTTGTTTATGAAAATTGTTTACATAATTAATAATTATTGTAAATTTGCAAAGTATCGTAACAAAGAGTTATTGGGAAGACATTGTTTGTTGATTCCGTAAATAAATTGAGCCTACTCGCTGAAAAATAGCCAAACTCTGAATATCTTTATGAAAATTGTTTGAATAAATAATAATTCTTGGGAATCTGCAGAGCATCATAGAAAAAAGTCATCACCAAGGCATTCTTAACTGATTTCGTAAACAAATTGAGTCCATTCGTTGAAAAATAGGAAAACTCTGAATTTTTCTTAAAATTGTTTAAGTAATGAATAACTCTTGGGAATTTGCAAAGCATCGTAGAAAAGAGTCCTCGGAAAAACATTATTAGTTGACTCAGTAAACAAATTAAAATTATATGTTCAAAAATAGCCAAGCTCTGAATATTTTAATAAAATTGTTTGAATAATGAATTATTTTTCTTAATTTGCAAAGGATCATAGAAAAGAGTCATCGCTAAGACAATCTTACTTCATTCCGTAAACAAATTGAGACAATTCGCTGAAAACTAGCCAAATTCTTTCAAGACATGAGACTGACACAAGACAGACATTCTTAGTTGATTTCGTAAACAAATTAAACCTACTCGCTGAAAAAAGCCAAAATCTGAATATGTTTATGAAAATTTGTTAAATAATGAATGATTCTTGGGAATTTGCAACAGATTATAGGAAGAAATCATCGGAAAGATATTCTTACTTAATTCTGTGAAGAAAATTGTGCCTATTCGTTAAAAAAAGCCAAACTCTGAATTGGCTTATAAAAATTGTTTAAACAATTGCCAAATAGCATCTATTTCCAATTATAGTAATAAAACTTTAATTTCTCTGACATCTTATACCAAAACTCTTAATTTCAATGAGCTAAACATTCCCAACCCGGCAAGGAACTTTTGCTCATTAATTTGCTTATAACGTAATACAAATTTCTAAAATTATTGTCACCTACTGAAAACTATTTCTAGATATTTTTAGCCAAAGATATATAGCCCTCTTTGATAAATCTGAAAATATTTTTAAAAAAATAGTACTTCTGAAAAGTTAAACAAAAAATTTTAACTTTGTTGTTAAGGCTGTTGGAACGGTGTTAAAAAAAATGAAGAATTCTTTGGAGCACTAAAATTTTGCCACTAAGAATCGATAACTCGGGATTAAGATTTTTCATAAGATTCATAATTTATAACAAAAAGTTAGCATGAATTAACGTTTACTGTTTTGTTTTTTTACATTTTTATAAACAAATTCTCAATAAATGGGTTTTTCTCATAGCTAAATGGATTTTTCTGACCAAAAGTGATTCACGATTTTCTTCAAAGGCATTTATATACTTCGAGGTTTATAAAACATAAATATTATAGATTGTTGATAACAATTTATTTAAATAAATGTCCCAAATGGCCGTTTGTTCGTAGAAAAAAATGTATTTTTTCTTTTATTATTGAAATGATATTTCTTGCGATGTCCAAACAACGAAGTTGATTAAAAAATTATTTATGTGATTTTTATCAGCATTTTTATTCAAATAAAAAATGTATCATTTTTACATATAAGAGAGACGTTTTCACTGAAATTATCCGACAATAAACTAACAGTGATTCAAAAGCTGGATATGAGACACTAAATAACAATTTGCGTAATTGTTAATAACAATTTCTATCAAAAAATGCCACAACCTGCTGTTTGATCGCATAGAAAAAACTATTTCTTGGTGCAAGACTGGCCTACAAATTATAAATATTGGGGATAATTAATAAACAAATAATGAAGTAATTAAAAAACAATTTTTATAACGTTTAGTTGTATGTATGCATATTTAATCTCTCCCTTTTACGGGTTTGAGGGCCTTCACTCCATGTACACATATTTACATTCCATCCTTAATCTAACTTAACCGCTGCTTATATTCTAATGCTTCGCCTTACTTAAAATAACAATACTCTTACTACTAATAATTCTTAAACTTTAAAATGAGCGATATTCCAGGGCTTCCGTTTCCTCTTACCATAAAATACATTTTCAACGATTTCAAAGGTTTACTTTTTGCTATTTAATTTCCTTTAATATTATTACCCGTTTGGCTTTGCCCTGTTCTCTTGCTTTCTCTTATTTCTTCCAATTTCTTCATCCATGTCACTCCCTGTCCATTACCATCCAAAATCCATCTCACACACTCATCCACACTCAACTGTCCATCTTGCTCTCCTGTGCACCTCTCTAACACATGTGCCCATGACTCCATTTCGTATTTACATACTCTGCACAGATTGTCCTCTTCAGCCATCCAATATCTACAAGCTCTCACTTCTTCTCCCATTCTTAACCGTACCACCCTATTCCATTTGCGGACTCAACGGGCACCCTTGCCTTAGACCTCTTCCTGCCCAGAACACCTCCCTTTTTTTCCCCCCAATCTTCACCCTAATCCTGGTTTCAGTGAAAATTTCCTTTATCCTCTCCACTAACCCTTCCTCTATTCCCCTCTCTTTCAATGCCTGACATAGCACTTTTCTATTGACTAAGTCAAAAGCTGCTTTAAAGTCTACGAACAAGGCGACTAATTTCCCTCTTTTCCTCCCTAAATTTCTGTTAACCAAGTAGTTGAGTACGTAAATGTTATCTATTGTCCCTATCCCTTTTCTAAATCCCGTCTGATTGTGTGAGATACTTTGTTTCGCTTCTATCTGGCTCTCTAACGTTTTTCTTTGAATTTCTGCGTATATTGTATAACTCACTGGCATGAGATTGATCCCTCTGTACTCCTCTACCTTCTTGCCCTCCCCTTTCTTGGCAAGCGGTACCACCAGCCCTGTCATCCACTCCTCCGGCCACCCTTCTCCTTTCCAGACCTTGCTGCAGATCTTCCAGATCCCTTCCCTAACCCCTTCTCCCACATACTTTATCGCGTCGTTCTCCATACCATCCTCTCCTGTAGCCTTGTTTCTTTTTAGTCTATCTATCGCCTCATCCACTTCTTCTCTTGTTATTCCGTTCCCTTCCTCCATTTCTCCTTGGACTATCCTTCTATTTTCCCCTTTGATCCTATTTTGTTCGCCCCCTAACAGAGCCCTGAAATAATCCGTCCACTCATCCAATTCTATTTCTTCATTCACGCCTTCCTCCTCTTTCCCTATTTATCACATCCCCGACCCTACCTTCTTTGATCGCTTTTTCTACTTCTTCCTTATATTTTTCCCCCCTTTGCTTTTTCCTTTCCAGCATCCTCTCATGTTCTCTTTTTCTCCTGTTGTACTCCGCCTTCTCCATTTCTCCTCTCCTCCATTTTCTTACACACTCTTTCATTATCTCTTTGCTCTCCCTGCATTCCTCGTCCCACCAGCCTCTCTTTCCCTCTTCTCTTCCTTCTTTTGTACCTATCTCATCCCTTACCTTCTCAATCGACCCTTTCAAACTTTGAATTAAAGAGTCTACTCCCTCCTCTTTTTCATACCTAACATTCTCCTTTTCCATTTTTTGTTTAAACTCTTTTAATTTATCTTCCCCCCAGATTCCCATTTTCGTGTTCCTTTCTCCCTCTGCCACGCTTTCGGACGCCGCCTTTCAGTGTAGCTATTACTGGGAAGTGCTCGGACCCTATCTCATTCCCCAGGTTCATACTGCCTATCATCTTCCTCATTCTTTCTTCCGCCAGGATATAGTCCATTACTGTTCCTCCCTTACCTATAAATATGATCTCTCCTTTCTCATCTCCTTTCATATTGCCATTACATATAAACCATCCTGTTTCTCCTATTTCGTCTAGCAACCTCCACCCTTCCCGGTCTGCCTCCCTATGTTTGGAGCTCCTTACATAGGCCTCCTTTTCTTCATCCCAAATCTTCCTTCTTTTCCTCCATCCACCTCCTTATTACTCTCCAATCTTCTTCTTCCCCTGTTCTTCTATATACACAAACCACCGCCATTTTGACTTTTTCAATTATAATCCTTCTTACCATTGTTCCATCCTTTTCCTCCCTATCCTCTTCTGTTCTCCCTTTTACTGCCAGTTTTTTTCTCGCCCCTGACACCATATCGCCCATCCCTCTACCTTTAACGTGTTCCTTTCTTGCTTCTTGCATTGTCCACACATAACCTTTAGGTAACATCCTTTTCATTCCCTTCCAGTCCTTCTAATCCGCCCAGGTTTCACTCATCATAATCATTTTTTTCTTCCCTTCCCTCACCTATCCTTCTCACTTTTCTTCCGCCTTGCCGTTTGGAAACCCCTCTGTTTGATCTTTAAACTCTTTTGGATCTTCCTTTCTTCTACCTTTCTCAACTCTTTTTCTCTTTTTCCTTATTTCTTCTAATTCATCGTCCCAAAACCATTCCTCCCCATTTATCCATAATCTGTTTCTCCCTATCCCTACCATGCGCCCTTTTTTCCTCTCGACACATGCCTTTTACTCTATTCGCCATCTCCTTTTCCTCTCCCTCCATGTCAGATCCTCTTCAATTCTTTCCCTTCTTCCTCTCAATAATTTTTTCCCCTTCATAATTTTCTTTTTCTCCTCCTCACTCCCTATTTTCACTAGAAACATTCCTTCATCTACTTCCTTCGTCCATCCTATTCTCTTAACTCCCTCTACCCTTACCTGAACTTCAATATCTTTCAAAAGATTTTTTTTTCCGCTTCTCCTGTTTCACTCTCCAATTTCAATTCCTTAACTATTATGTTATTTTTCCTCTTCGTCCTTTCTTCCCCTTCCAGTCTTCTTTCAATCTCACTCAGTCTTCTCTTCAATCTTTCGTTCTCATTTTACAAGTTATCACTCCCTTTTACTATTTCCGCACTATGTGTTTCCTTCCCCATATGCTCATTCCTGATTTCTAAGTTGCTTACCCGTTCTTCCAACTGTTTTATCTCACTATTTCTCTGTTCTTCAACCTCTCTCTGTCTATTCTCTATGCTCTCTAGTTTACCGCATACCTTGTCTTTCTCCTCTTTTCAGAGTTTATCTCACTCTTCCCACCTTTCTCTTACTTTTCTCACTTCCCCCTGACGTTTTTCCCCTGCCTATTCATATCCCTATTCAGATCATCCAGTCTCTTCCTTGTTTCCTCTCTGAACCCTTTTATGAGGGCTGCTAGATTCTCAAACATCCCCCCATCCCCTGTATCTCTTTCTGGTATTTTTCGTTTAATCCTAACTTTCTTGTTATCCTTGTCCCTTTCTAAATCATCGTCCCCTTCATCTCTTTTTCTTCCCCTTCACTACTGGTCGCGCTCACTTTGTTTCGCCATTCGTCTAAACTCCTGTTCGAACCCGCGCTGCCAAGTCTGTTAAGGCGCTGTAGGTTAGAGGGTCTCCCGCGTTTATGTCCCGTGCCTGAATCCCTTCTCTCTGCCGTCCCCTCCCTGGTCGGCGTCTCTAACGTCTCACCACTACTGTCATCTTCCCCCTTCTCCCCACTAACCGCGCTCTCATCATTGTCACCTGTTATTTCGGCTACCTGTTCTATGCGATCGTCTATTGACTGTCGCCCGTTTTTGGACTTCGATACGTCGGCATCCTACCTTACCCAGTGATCTGCGACGTTTCCCGCTCTTCACTCACCTTCCTCTTGCCCTCCTTGCCCAGAAACTATTTTTACTGCTCCTAACCTCAAAAACTTCGCACGCTTCAATTTTCACTTCACAGAACTTTCTTTCACCCTTTACACGTTTGCCTTCACTCACCCTACTTCCTTTACACCTAATCTCCACACACACTGCCCTTTCTTCTGAACTAATAGAACAATTTGAATCCAAGATTGATTCGAGTGCTGGATCTTAATTTATTTATTCAAAGTTTTTTATAATAATCTTATTATTATAAATATCAATTGTTACTGCACTTCGCTGGTCATTTCTCTGTGTGAAAATGATAAGGATATAAATTTTGTCTACAAAATTATTTATGACAAGCAGATATAATTATTGCTAACCAATCTAGTTGGTTCAATATCACAATTAGGCTTATCACAAAAATAATTGGAGCAAAAATAACTTTTTTTTACAATCAAACAGCAGATTGTGATATTTTTTTCATACAAATTGTTATTAAAAATTACGCAAATCGTTATTTAATGTCTCATATCCAGCTTTTTAATCACTGTTACTTTATTGTCGAAAATTTCAATGAAAAATGTCTCTTTTGTATGTAAAAATGATCAATCTTAGCTTTTGAAACGGCCATTTGGGAGTGCAGATGCAATAATTTCAGCTGATAGTGAGTTTCTTTCTGTATTTTTTCTTGAGATAAAAATGCACAAAACTGAAATGGCCAACTTTGTCACTTTTTTTGTTTATATATTGTTGTTCTCTGACAAAAATTAACAAATCGCAAACCACAATTCTCCTAAAAATGTAATGCTGAGCATTTCTAAAAAAAGCGGGTATACTTCTGAAAAGGTCACCCCCCCCCCCCCCCTAATAGCACGGAAAGTTCCGCGGGAACTTTCGGAACGTTCCCGGAAC
The DNA here is from genome assembly GCA_932195095.1 of Andricus curvator. Classification (NCBI taxonomy): domain Eukaryota; kingdom Metazoa; phylum Arthropoda; class Insecta; order Hymenoptera; family Cynipidae; genus Andricus; species Andricus curvator. The sequence goes on from CAKNYM010040988.1 coordinate 45,839, forward strand.
GTGTAAAATGTCCGCCGTTTGGAAACATTCCAGAAACGTTCCACTGGATCGTTCCAAACATAAATTAACGTTATTGTTATTATTATCAATAAGTATCGCGTAAACCGTAAGTGATAGGTGAAAATCGATGTCAGTTTATGATACGGATATCATATTATAGTGTAGTATATGCGGTACTCAAAACTCAAAAATAACATCCATTCTTACCTATCTCTTACGGTTTACGAGATAATTGTTGTAAAAAATAACAATAATGGAACGTTCCCAAGAGGCGGACATTTTACATGTTCCGGGAACGTTCCGGTGGAACTTTCCGAAGGTGCCCGCGGAACGTTCCGTGCTATTAGGGCCAAGAATATTGACTTAAAAGTTGGCCTAGGGGTTCCTTTTAGACCCTAGTTAAAGGTACTAAAAGAATTTTTGGCGCAGATCAATATAAATTAAGTTATTAATAATTTTGACTTTTTTTAAAAATTAGTTTTTTTTTAAATCTCGAAAAATATTAAATTTGAAAAAAAATGTTGTTCATAAAAGTTGTAGATCTCGTCGAACACACATATTTGATATATTTATACTTCTTTTTCTAAAATCAATATTTTTCGAGAAAAATGACAAAAATTAACTTTAGATATGTTGCTACCACCACTAGAATGCGTGGATTTTTTTGGGGCGTTGAAAAAGGGGTCGGCATGAGTGGTGAGAGGGGGTGTGGGCCATTTAAAATGCCTAAGATTAAGACGCGTGGTTTTTTTCTGGCCGCTGGATAAGTGGGTCGGCGTGAGTGAATGTGAACCAAACCCTATTCACCCACTCACGCCGAACCCCTTTTCCCACGGACAAAAAAAAACCAACATGTCTCAGTCTTGGGCATTTTAAATGGCCCACACTCCCTCCCACAACTCATGCCGACCCCTTTTCCAACGCCCCCCAAAAAAACCACGCATCCTATAGTGGTGGGGTTAAATATTTTTCAATGATAAAAGTTTATTCTTTAAAACTTTTTTGGACATTATTATTGCAAATTTTCAAATGTTTTTGTAACAAAAAATCTGAAAATTCATTTTTGTAATTTTTCTCGAAAAATATTACTTTTAGAAAAAAAGTATAAATATAAAAATATGTGTTTCGGCGAGATCTACAATATTTATAAACAACATTTTTTTCAAAATCAATATTTTCCGAGATTTTGAAAAACAAAAATTTTTTTTTTAAACGTCAAAATTATTAATAACTTAATTTATACTGATCTGCGCCAAAAATCCTTTAAGTGCGTTCAACTAGGGTCTAAAAGGAAAGCCAAGTATCGAGTCAATATTCTTGGGTGACCTTTTCGGAAGTATATCCAAAAAAGCTTCAAAATTGGTTAAGAAATGCGACCTGTGGGCGATTATGAACAGTAAATTCATATTCAATAGCACTGTGTGACTGCAGGATGACAACTGGCGCTCGATAGTAGTGATGGGACATCGACATCGAAACATCGAGAACATCGATGTTTTGGTTCCGATACATCGATGTTCAACATCGACTGTCGACTTTTCGATATATCGTGCACCTAAACATCAATAACTTTTCGATTTCGATTCGATATTTCTGTTCTATTTTCGCTTACTAATAATACTAATCTCGGAGCTCAGATTTGTATTATAATTTTCATCTGTGAACTGTTACTGAACTAAACTTTTATTTGTTAAATAATGACCAATGACTGCACAAGGTAAGCTAATTAATCTTCGTTAATAATAATAATATTAGTTGAGGGAATATAATCAATACGTCTAGACACAAATTATTAACCAACAAGTGCACGTGTTGCGTGATCAATCAAGCATTTCATAACCTCAAATATAATCGGCAGTCACTTCTATACAATTTAAACAATTTTTTAAAAGACTATCTCCCCGTTTGCAGTATTTTTCAAAATTATAGATTATGGCCAACAGCCATACCACGCTGAAAAAACCAGTTCTCGTCAGATCACTGAAGTTAAGCAGCGTTGGGCGCGGTTAGCACTTGGATGGGTGACCATTCGAGAAAACTGAGTGCTGTTGGCACATCGTGGGTGTGGTGAGCCCACACTTGTAGTTATTTACTACAAGTTATCAACCTAGAAACACTACCCGAATCGGGTAGTGTCACGCCTACCCCGAAAGGGAAATGGCTTAATGGTATAGAAATTTCTCTACTTTAAAAATAGGCCGCGTTTAGGTTCACCTAAATACGGTGAGCGTATCCCTACTCAAAATTTGCGGTCGCAATTGCGGCCGCATTTGCGGGCGTGTATAAGAAACAGCATTTGCGTTCGCATTTCGAAATATTATAAACAGCCAAAAAATTTGCGTTCACTTAATTTTTATTGTCTGAGGTTTAATTAAATAAGGACAACTGTGAATATTTATCAATTAAAGAACAAAGTTTATTGAAATACGTGGTAAAATTGCTCGCAGGAAATTTTTAAAGTACATAAATGGTATGTTTCGCAGAAATAGATACGTTTATGTGATGCATGACATTTTCAAATTGATCATTATAATAATTTATTTTATAATAATTTATTAAAAAGTGATAAAATATCCACCATAAATGTCGATTTATAAAAGAAAACATGTGGCGCCCTCATGGCTCGAAACACGTGGTGGGACGTCACGCGCCGTCTAAACCGAAGAAAATACATGGTCAGTTTGATAAAAACAATCGAAATAATTAATTATCAACGTATTTTGGCAAAAAGGGTTTATTTTTATAAAGTATCAATATGCCTGGATACGTTAAATCCAGTTCGGATAATTTGCCAAACGTGAGTACAATTATGATTAGCGATTTCTTCGCGAAGTGCTCCAGTTTCAATGTCGCTGTCACTCGAGGAGTAAAAGTGTAAAAGTAAGTAAATGGCATAAATGAAGATAACATTTTGAAACATTAATTTTTATTCATTTAATTTATTAGTTAAGAATGATAATTGCTTTAGGCGAATCGTAACATATATGCAATATTGAATTCAGAAAACCTAACCTCAATTTTTTTATAGTTGCTTTTATAAATACTTTCACAAATACTTCTATAAAATTGTTATAAAATGCACCATTATAAGATTTATAATTACTTTTATAAATATTTTATTTTATAATACTTATTGCGTGAATAAACGATTTGATTTCGCGAGGTTATAGCTCACATACGTCCCGGCACCCCATATATATAACACCGTTGAACATCAGTCAATTACGAACTTAATGTTATCAAAAAAGCATATTTTAAATATATTTTTCTATTCAAAATAAAAATATGTACTCATAGCGTTGAAATGACCTTCGCAACAATATACTTGTTTGAATCTCCCGCAATCCTTGCTCTGAAGAAGATGCACCATGGGGTGCGTGCGCCGAGGAGTAGTGCGCCTCGTCACCACTGGCGCTGCCCTCCTGCTTGGCTCGGCTGAATTTTGGGTTTTCGGGCAGTTTCGACTTCGCTGCCGTGTGAGACGGACGTCTTCATTGTTCATTCATTCAACAGTTCTTTATAAATCTACTCGCTCATTGTGATCAAAGTGTAACAAGTGCTTTTTTGTTTTGGTATTATTCGTGAAAAACCACTTTCTTAGTTTGAATGGTTCTCGACAGGACAACAGTAAGAAACAATAAAGAAGAATTTGAACTACACTCTCAAATCGAGTTTGGTCTTTTACGAGAGAAAACCCCATCCCAATCCAGCGATTAACAATTTGGTCCTCCAAGCCGGATTTGGCTGAGTGGTGAATAGTCAATACATTCTAACACTGTGATGTAAGTAGAAAAACAAATATAGATTGAGAAATATGAGTCAAAAGTGAAACAAACATGTGAAGGAAACAACGTGAAAAGGGACAAGGTGACTGCATATCTCACTCGGAATTTTGAAAGAACTTCCTCGAGTTCGAGAACAAAGAAAGAGAGAAATCGCAAGCGCTTTAATGCAGCTCGCTCAAGCGGCCATGCTCCCAACGGAGCTCGAGTCAGGACCTAGAGAGAGAGAGAGGGAGTGAGAGGGAGAGGGGGAAAGAGAGGGGAATGACGGACGGAGATAGCGCGCCTCAACGCTGATCGCATGCTCGTGAGATAACAAGGGAAAGCATAACGTTGGCGTTCGATGTGTGCTCAATTTGGCCAGGTGAGTGAGACTTCGACACATGCTGTCTCTTTTCTGTTAACGCGATTCCACGCACTTGGTTAACCTATGTAATTACGATTTGCGTCGTACGGCGTGCGCGCGCACTTCGTGTTCATTCGCTTGCCTTTTTTCTCTGTCCCTCTCACTTTCCTCATCGGTTGCTCTGACACAGTGAATCGTATTTCGAGAATAAGTGCACAAACACAGCTCTAAATTTTCTTCAATGCGTGCTCCCCAAAAGGTTTCGTGCTCGTGATTTCTATGTGACTTGCATCAAAACATAAAATCAAACAAACGTGATCTAATTGCATTTTCCTTTTGGTCGAAATTAATGCATAATTTTTGTGGGCAAGGGGAAGGAATGTTACTGGTACACATTTTCTCATTCAGACGTGGTTAATTGTGCATTGTCAATGGGAAATTTGATAGTTATGTTTCTTTGTAAAAGGGATCGAATGGGACAATACTCACGAACAAAAAACTCCGCTCAACGGGAGCGTCGAATGCTTATGTGACACATTAATTTCAGGACAGAGACCATGGACGAGGTGATCGTCATTCAACAGGCCCTTGTGAAGGTGATTCAGAATTTTGCGTCAAATGTGATCACTTCTCCCGACGATCGATGGACGATTGGTCTGGTACAGGCAAGGCTGGAGTTGTTACGCTCTTATTGGGCCGACTTTCAGGGCAATCATCTGATGCTTCTTCAAAGCGATATTGGTGATAACGACGGATACCCTGGCGTCGCAGTCTACACCGAGATCGAGCAAGCATACATTGAGTCTCAGTCCAAGTTGTCTGACATCCGTGAGAGGCTGACTCCTGCCACTTCTGGGACGCCAACTCCGACTGGGAACGAGAATTTGCCGCTGCAACGAACAGGATCGACGAGTGTACGCCTGCCTCGAATGGAAGTTCCAACATTTTCCGGCCAAAGAGAAGACTGAGGGGTTTTCGAGACGCTTTCCAGGCACTCATTCACAAAGACGAGCAACTTGGCGATGTTGAGAAGCTCTTTTATTTAAAGTCATATGTACAAGGTGAAGCGAAGCTCGCTGTATGGGATATGCTAATTGCACGCTATGAACATCCGACACTGCTTGCCCAAGACCACATCAATGCGCTGCGCAATCTTCGCCCTTTGAGAGACGAGAACGCCAAAGAACTACAGCACCTCTGCCACGCTCTGGAACGGGACCAAAAGCAACTCAAGGCTTTGGATCGTCCCGTAGAGTACTGGGAAAATTGGTTCATCTCCGTGGCTACTAGTTGTATGGATCCATTAACTCGACGAGCATGGGAGGAAGAATTGGAGAAGCTCGAAATTGATCCGGTGATAAAAACTCCAAAAATTCCCACCTTCGACACACTGTTCGAGTTCTTGAGTCGTCGATGCCGCACAATTAGCTCACTGAAGAGCAACAGAAGCAACCGCGCGGTTGTCAATCGATCATTTCTGCCACCTGGTCCATCCCAAACAAAACCCCGAGGGTATCGCACGCTTGCCACTCAAGGCAACGAGAACTATGGCTGCTGTGGAGGGACTCAATACACAGATCACTGCGACAGATTCATTGCCTTGGATTCTCAAAGTCGTCGAGACATCGTCAGCCAGTCGCGACTGTGCTTCAATTGTATACGTTTTGGCCACGCCGCCAGGACTTGTCCGTCTCGCTTGAGCTGTTCAATTTGCGGATCTCTACACCACTCGCTTTTACATGAGGATGCACGCAAACGCGAGGGCGCACGACTTCCTCATACCATTCCATCCAAACGTAGCAAAGATAGGGGACATTCAGCTCAAGCGCCAGTAGCTGGAGGAATTTTTCCTGTCAATTCTTGACTAGTGATTTTACCCACGGCCGTTTTGCAGATCAGCAGTGGGCGTGGTGACATCACCGCACGAGTCCTGCTTGACTCTTGCTCTGAGGTTACACTTACATCAACAGCATTTGCCCACAGGGCCAACGCCCTTTTGGAAAGGTTTGATATGAGCATCAGCGACGTGGGGAAGAGTTTATTAACCGAGCACGTCTCCAAACTCACCTACTTTTATATCTACCTGGTTCAACTACACCGATCATTTTCGAAGCCTATTGTTTAAAGCATCTTGGATTGGCTTGTCGACTCCAGCAGTCCCGCTTTCACCAACGGTACGTGCTCAATGGCCGAATTTGATATTCGCAGACGAGAAGTTCGATACTCCAGGACCCGTTGAATTGCTAATTGCCGCTAACGTCCTGCCCGAACTATTACGACCTGGCCTAATCAGACGAGCAGGTTTAATCGCACAACAGACTATAGTGGGTTGGACTATCTCTGGGCGGACCTCTCCTTCTAACTGGCTACGTTCAGCCAATTCATGCCTCGTCCAGCTAATCGAAACGGCGCCTCGCTGGCACTTCCAATTGTTGGGTCAGCTGCAACGATTCTGGGAAATAGAGAATCTTCCTATCATCACGAGGCAAGCACTAGACGACCAGCAATGTGAAAATATTTTCAGCAAGCATCGCCGAGACTCGGACGGTCGTTACATCTTACGGCTGCCCACCAGTCCCGACATTGTGAACGCTCTTGGCGAAAGTCTTCCGGGCGCATTCGCGGCTTTGAAGTCATTGCATCGACGAATGAGGAGAGAACCTAACATGGCGAAGGCCTACATTGAGTTCATGAATGAATATCTCCGGCTGGGTCACATGCATGAGTTAAACAACTCAGAGGTTCGTGACCGCGATCGACCAGTCCATTACATCCCACATCATGGCATCTGGCAGAAAGGGGATCAAAAATCTAAGCTTCGGGTCGTTTTCAACGCCTCGCGCCCCACTTCGACTGGATACAGTCTCAACGATGCTCGATTTACTGGTCCCAAACTATAAACGCATCCCTGGAGGGTGATAATCCGTTGCCGCCAATATTGCTTTGCTTTCTGTACAGATGTAAAAATGATGTATCGCCAAATCAGAATCGATGATCGCGATGTTGATCTACAACGGATCGTTTGGAGCCCTTCTGAAGAGGAGCCTGTTCGACACTTTCAATTGCTCACAGTCACCTACGGTGAATCATGCGCACCTTATCTGTCGCTTCGAGTCATTCAGCATTTGTGCTTCAATGAAGGGAAATGTTATCCAGAAGCGGTGGATGCTTTGATCAAGGACAGGTACGTCGACGACATTTTGTCCGGAGCGTACAGCATCGAGTCGGCCCGTCACCTTCGAGATCAACTTAGACAGTTGTTGAATGCTGGAGGATTTCCGTTATGCAACTGGGTCGCCAACAATCAACAGTTATTGCAGGATCTCCCGAGTGAAGAGTGCCTACGATCTTCTTGGATTCGTATCAGTGAGGATCATCCCGTGAACGAGCTAGGTATCTTATGGAATCCTCGGAGCGACGACTTTCGGCTAATATCGCCTTCGATAGGTGCTACGCAAAAAACTAAAAGAGAGATCCTTTCAGCAATCGCCAGCTTTTTCGATCCATGCAGATGGTTGGCTCCTGTCACCGTGGTGGCCAAAATGCTGTTGCAAGACTTGTGGCGAGCTGGGTTAGATTGGGACCAAGAGCTGCCTTCGTCTATGACTCAACGCTGGACGAATTTCAAGAAGAATCTGTCTCACGTCCCTGACGTCACTTTGCCTCGCTGGATCCAGACCAGTCCTTCTGGCCAAGTGCAACTCCATGCCTTTTCTGATGATCACGTATCAACAGTGCTGCTGGCCGCCAAACCGAAATTGAACCCTATCAAAAGCCTACAGCCTTCCACCAGAGCGGAGCCCAGGATGACGATTCCACGGCTCGAGTTGCGAGCCGCCTTACTTGCTAGTAAACTGATTCGCACCATTGTCGATGATCTATGTGTTCCGCCAGAGAAATGTTATGCTTGGTGTGATGCTCAGATCGTACTTCATTGGCTCCACTCCAGCATACCAGTGGGCAACTCATTGATCGAAAATCACATCAGCCATATTCAAGGTATATATATGCCATCGACAATTTGGAGACACGTGCCGTCTCAGCTGAACCCAGCGGACGTGGCATCTGGAGGAGTTGAGTTGACCACACTCATTCATGACAAGTCATGGTTTGAAGGACCTTGTTGGTTGCGCGAGTCACCTTCCAATTGGCCATGCAGTTCCATCAATTTTGCCTCGGTCAACGTCGGGCAAATCGCAGCCGATGCGAATGCTCCACCTACTTCTGCTGATGAGCTTCGAGCCAAGTTTTCAGATTTATATGTACTGCTGCGGTTCTTGGTACGACTTTGCCGTTGGGCGAGACTGCGAATCAAGCGTCCTTCCACCGTACCTGTTCTGTCGCCTATCACTGCTAAGGAATTCAATGACGCTTTTTACGCATGCGTGATTCTAAGTAAACGTCATCACTTTGCACCGGAGCTAGCGAAACTCCAAACGAAAGAAGGTCACCTATCGCGCCAAAGCCCCCTCAAGGGCCTCCACGTGTTCGTCGATCCGATGGGTATCATGCGAGTGGGAGGCCGTCTCCAGCACTCGTCGCTCTCATACAACGCACGTCATCCGCCGATCTTATCCAGTGCCGACATTCTGGCTAAGCTGGTGATCACTTGGGCCCACCACCGGGCACTTCATGGCGGATTTCGCTCGACATACGTTCACGTCGTTCGCCGCGTGTGGATTGTTGGCAGCAAACGTCAAATTCGAGCACACATTCATCGGTGTGTTGTATGCACCCGAACCCAACCCAGACCCATGGAACAGGCGATGGCACCTTTGCCACCAGAAAGAGTGACTTCAGTTCGAGCCTTTATGCGCACCGGCCTTGATTATGCCGGGCCCTTTCATCTGCATGCCGTCAAGGGACGTCGATCACGTACTACCAAGGGCTACGTGGATGTTTTCGTGTGCCTTGCTTCCAAGGGAATGCATTTTGAGGCTGTCGGTGATCTCACCACCGAGAGTATGCAGGGTGCATTACTCCGATTATGTGGCCGACGTGGAACACCGCTTGAGTTATGGAGTGACAATGCAACTCACTTTCATCGCGCTGATTTAGAGATGAAACAAGCACTCAGCGTGATTAACTGGGATCGCGTCGCTGATTCAATGGAAACCGAAGGCATCACCTGGCGGTTCACCCCGCCTGCTGCTCCCCACTTTGGAGGACTTTGGAAGGCTGTGGTGAAATCCTTCAAAACTCATCTTAAACGCATAGCCGAGCCCAAGAATCTGACATACGAAGAATTCTCCACATTGCTTGTGAACTTCGAAACAGTGTTGAAATGTCGCCCCCTCTCGCCTCTCTCCAGTGATATCGAGGATCTAGACGCCCTTAACCCTCGGCATCTGTTGATTGGAGGACCTCTAGGAACCATTCCGGAAATTCCCGTCGAAGCGACGAATCTTGATCGACTGACCCACTGGAAACTTGTCAAGGGAATGCGACATCAGTTCTGGAAGCGCTGGAGCAGCGAGTATTTGAATACCCTCCAACAACGACTCAAGTGGACCCGTCAGCGCCCTAATTTAAAGGTCGGAGATCTCCTTATAGTATTGGATTCGTCTCTGATCAGATCTAACGGAAGATGGCCTCTCGGCCGCGTTACTCATTCTCATGAGGGATCTGATGGACTTGTGCGCGCCGCCACGATCAAGACTTGCACTGGAGAGTATGTTCGGCCCATCGTGAAGCTTGCCCTTTTGCCAATCGTCCGGGCAACGGCAGAGGAAGACTCATCGTGATTCATCGTAGGTGAGATCATTTTTGGCGGGCGGCGTTCAGTGACGTTTCGTTCAAGGAACGAGGCGGGCGGATTGTTTGAATCTCCCGCAATCCTTGCTCTGAAGAAGATGCACCATGGGGTGCGTGCGCCGAGAAGTAGTGCGCCTCGTCACCACTGGCGCTGCCCTCCTGCTTGGCTCGATTGAGTTTTGGGTTTTCGGGCAGTTTCGACTTCGCTGCCGTGTGAGACGGACGTCTTCATTATTCATTCATTCTACAGTTCTTTATAAATCTACTCGCTCATTGTGATCAAAGTGTAACAAGTGCTTTTTTGTTTTGGTATTATTTGTGAAAAACCACTTTCTTAGTTTGAATGGTTCTCGACAGCACGACAGCGAAAAACAATAAAGAAGAATTTGAACTACACTTTCAAATCGATTTTGGTCTTGTACGAGAGAAAACCCCATCCCAATCCAGCGATTAACAATACTGTTGGCGTTAAAGATGTGGTAGGGCACAGGTCACGCCGAACAATTTTGTACCATTTTTTCTCATTCCTCACCTTCGGGTATAGATATAAATAATTTTCCTGGATTTTTGACAAACGTGTTCTTGCATTGAGGCACAAAACACCAATGGTAGCGCTGATCTTGTTTGCATTTTTATGAAAAAAAACGTGAATCGCCCGGCTTATTTACAAGCGTTTGGCGGCCAGCTACGTCACATCAAGATGGCAGAATGGGCGCGAAAGAAATAGGAATTTTAAATGTGTACAAATTTTTCTTTTTCAAATATAAATTCGAAAATAAGTTTTTTTTACACTATACTGATATTATTAGTGATTTTAGAGCATATACTTGAATATGCAAAAATAAAAAAAAATAAGTGGATGACCCTATTGATATTAATAATAATTACACAAAATTAGCCCGAACATATGCCTATTATGCGGACAAAAACCAGGCACAGATCTACAATGGTGGCGAAACAGGCGATCACCCCTCCCCTAGGATTTTCTGACTTACCTTCACTTTTTTCTTGTTCACTGAGAAATTAAGAAAAGCTATAAAAAGTATGCAATTGCATAATGGCAAAAATAATTTTAAATTGTTAATTAATATTTGAAAGATTGCAAGATATATAAAATAATATTAAATGTGTAAAATGGTATGTATATATATATACAGCATGTGTATATAATTTTCGGACGCCCCCCCCCCCCCGCCCCATCAGGACACTTCTCTGGATCCACGCCTGACAAGAACATCTTTTTGAACAAACCGTACAGCAAATTTATCTAAAGATATCACTGCTGAATGATAGCCAGGTTAAAAAAGTATTTTTCGATACAAGTGCGCGATAATGGCAATCCCCGCACGAGTGGGAGGGCGCAACAGGAACCCGAAGGGCAAGTCGACGTGAACCGAAGATGAACCGAGGGGTGAGTGTTGTGCCTTCCCACGAGTGAGTCATTACTATCTTTGCGCACGAGTGTCGAACTCCATTTTTTGTTAGTAAAGCTCTAAGTATGAAATAAAAATCTTCTCTGAATACCTTATTCTGTTGACAATGATTATATTTGGGCGACCAAATGCAATAATGGAAATGTAGAAACTTTTGCCTGAGAGTGGGAAGGCCTCTGGTCACTTGGAATTCACTGACGTTCAGGGGCCTCCGCTCTAAGGCGAATGATTCCATATCCTCTCATTGCACGTGGGTACCCAAATGTCGACGGCTTTTACATTTACGATCGATTATTACTCATTATCCGCGCCTAAATGATAAGTGCCGAACTCCATTTTTTGTTACACCCGCATGGGAAGTCTCTTTTGCGCGTCATGTACAGGCATCCAGAGGAAGCTTTGGTGAACAGTGCGAGACAGTCTCGTTTCGGTGCCTGTACATGGTGTGCGACAGAGCTTTTCCGTGGAGATGTTGCAAACAATATATTATTTTAAAATGTTTTTGTTTGTCGAAAAGGATTGTGCGCGGCTGAGAAGCCGGTGAGAAAGAATATGTTTGTGAAACAAGTAAATACTATCGTTACAAAATAAATAAAACTTCGACCGGCGATAATTGCTGCTAAAGAATCAATTTTGCAGGAGTTCAATGTTTTCTTTTTTCAGTTACGTGCAAGTAATTAGCGTATGCTAATCAACATTTTCATTTAAAATCATTTTTCAGGTAATAATATTTAAAGTCCAATAAATAAATTATTTTCACTGTCTAATATTACGGAATTGTCTTTAATATTAGAAAGTGCCTAAATTATGAAATACCAATAGTTAAAATGATTGAAAATAATAATTTGATCAATATATGCCAATTAATTGTCCACAACTTCTGCAATTGCAAACTTGCGAAGATTTAAGGAAGCGCATTCGCAGTCATGTCGTGCTTTTTGTTAATCTAACTGTAGATATCAATATCAAGTTCTCCATTACAAGTAAACAAAAATAAATAAATATATACATATTAGGGTGGGTCGAAAATGAGAAATTCTGGGATTTGAAATTGCTACAACGCGAAAAAGTAGTGTATTGGAATCCTAAAAAAGTATAATTAAATTAGAATAGATACCCAGATAGCAATATGCGCACACGGTACCACGCACGTTGCAGGCATGAGTGCGAATAAATCGTCACGCGTGTCACGCAGTTCACCAAACAGATGTGTCCGCATATGCGTGACATATGCGTCGCACGTCGTGCGAGTCGCACGCGTGTCGATGAAGTGCATCCCTTCTGCAAAGATGGTTTTTAAACGATCCCAATCGTGTCTATCCTTTCTTTCTACAAGGACATGCTAAAACTGCAAATGATTTTATGCTTTTTTATGTTTTTTCAGATATACACGTGGAAAAAGTGAGATTTTATTTGACCTAACTTTTAATTTTCTGCCATTTAAACGAAAATATATATTTATATTTTTCTTTACTTACCAGTTTCTTTAACACAATTCGTGGCACGCAAACATTAATTAAGGCTCAAATATACGAAGAATAATATCGCAATGATCGAGTTCGTTGAAATTTTATAACAATTAACTACTGGAAAAGCACTAGTGTACACTACAACATGACGCTCACATAACCTCACTGACGGCAACGATGTTCGGTGAACCGTGAAGTTTGACAATTGCGCATGCACAATACAGGTACAAATATCATTTGAAATAAGATAAATACATAAATCATTTGAAATACGATATTAATTTGATTCAACTGAACCGAATTTGATGAATAAAAAATATTATTAACATATTGTTTATATTTATTCAGCAAGGACTACGACGAAATATGAGTGATGGCTGAATGAGCCTCATTGTGCACGCACGCATTTATCCGTCACTCTATCGCGGAATATGCTTGCCATTTGCGTGCGATATGGGTCGCATCGTGCGACTCGCACGCGTGCTTGAAGCGTGCGTCGCACGATTGTTATCTGGGTAGACATGCAGCTTGGTTACCGGCATCAAAAAAATTTTTTTTTTAATTTCAAGTTTGCAGATTATGGGGACGATGAAGATGACGATAATGGTGATGATGAAGAAATCAATCAAGAATACGAATTTTCCGTAGGACTGAGAGAAGATAATCGACCGTTATAAAATTATCTCAACGATGCTATGGATATTGTCCTTCCCAACAACGAATTGATGAGTGTTACAAGCAGACGAAATTTTGAAGGTTGTTGATGCACCGACATTTGTCAATTGTGGTGAACTTCTTTTAATGTTAATTAAGTACGCTATTGTGCACGAGCTTACACACACTGCGGTGACAGATTTATTTAAATTAGTGAATTGTATGTTTGGAAGGCCAGTGCTGCCAAATTCACGCTTTTTAATAGATAAGTTTCTCGTTTCTACGGATTTTGTAACTTAACACGGAATTTGTCCATACTGCGGGGGGTTCGTAGGTATTTTCGTACGTGTAGATCGGCAAAAATAATGCCCAATTTGCAAAAAAGTAATTCCACTTCGTCATAGAGCGTTAAAAAGATTCTACTCGACATTTAACATCAAAAGCGACGTACAAGCATTATTAAACTCTAACGATGAGTACTATCATCATGTAACACGTACAAGAAATTGGGAAGGCGTACAGAGATTTTTCGAACAGTTTAGATCCTGAAAGTAGAAAAAATTATCTAACTTTCACGTTTAATTGAGACGTAGCAGTCAAATTTGAAGGTTCGATGGATTCTGTGTATTCACTTTATGTAATGCTCAATGAATTACCCATGGAGGCTAGAACAGCAAACGTTATAGTTTGTGCCTTGTGGTTTGGGTAAGGCAAACCGGACGTGAATGTTTTTCCTCAAGCGTTCGTCAAAGACATCAATTCTATGGCAAACTCCGGAATTTCATGCAAGATACGAGGAGAAATGCGACTTGTTAAACCCTATGCAATTTGATGTTGCGTGGATTATGTTGCGCGAGCACCTATGCAAGGTATCACCCAATATAACGGCTTTTACGGCTGTAGTTGGTGCCTAGGCCGAGGTAAATTGGTGCCCAATGCCAAAAATACCGGCGTTTGTGTGAAGTATCCTATTGTAATTCCTTCCCCTAATCAGCGAACTGAAGAACAAATGCTGCGATGTATGAGTTTACTGGTATATCCTTGTATCCTTTGGATTCTGCCAATCCATTATCTGATAACGTTTTAAATACTATTTCCAGAATAGAGCTGCAACGATAAATTCCTGCGAATGAAATTAATTCTATGTCTGTAGAATTTTTTAATCTTGCCGAGCCTAGTACTTCCGGAACACATCAGCAGATGGCTAATCTTATGAATCCGCTCAATTCTACAAATCCTACGTATCCAGATAATTCTTCAGATCGTGACTGTACCTTTGGTGTTAAACGCGTATCATCATTAATAAATTTAAAGAAATTCGATATCGTAGTACTTAGGTTCGTACCCGACAACATGCACTTCGGATGATTGGTAATCGCGCCACAATTTGCAGACTACTGGTTTGACAAGAAGCTTTCAGCAATGTCGAGCACCCTATCTGTTGCTAACATAAAAAAATTGACAAAATTCTGGACATCATTCAGATGACACACGAAAGTATGCGTTTAATGCGGTCAACAAGCGACACACCGAATTTGAAAGCAAAAGAATGGGAGAACGGGACACTGTACTTCAGTTTACCAATTCTGGAAATATTTCTAGAAAAGAAACCAGTAGACCCTCCTTTAAATATCCTATAGATCCATATAGAATTTCTATAAGTTTCTATAAGTTTTTGGTGGTTTCAAATGGTAGTGCCACTCAGGGAAATTTAGCCACATAGAAAATCTGTACGGATCTATATGGATGTTGAAATATCCCTGGCGGACCGAACGAACGGAGCGGATACGCTACAGCGTATCCTTATACTATCCACATCGTACCCTCTCCGTATCATGCAAGAAAAACTCATTAAAAAAGAAAGATTAACATTTCACTTGTTGAACTTCGGATTATACGTGAAATTTTGAGTTAAAAGGTCACAGAGTAATCGCAATAGTTTTTCTTGCAACATTAAAAACTTTTAAAAAATATAATACTTATCGATGACGTGCGCTGAAGGCGACTTCAAACGCATCGTCGTTCAGTAGCAGTCAATAGGCGTTATCCGTCGACGATGCGTTTGAAGTCGCCTTCAGCCCACGTTATCGATAAGTATTATATTTTTTTAAAGTTTTTAGTGTTGCAAGAAAAACTATTCCGTGACCTTTTAACGCAAAATTTCACGTAGAATCCGAATTTCAACAAGTGAAATGTTCATTTTCGAAGAGGATACGATGTGGATACTATAAGGATACGCTGTAGCGTATCCGCTCCGTTCGTTCGGTCCGCCAGAGATTGTATTCTATACGGAATTCCAAACAGAACTTGAAATGGTTTCTATATGTAATTCCAAAAAGAACCCCTGTTTCTGTAGGTATCTATACGGATGTTCCAAATACGATTTTTCAGACATCGCGCTATTTCCCGACCTCTATACGGATCTATATGGATGTTACCAAGACGTAATCTATATGGAATTCCAAACAGAAATTCGACTAGTTTCTATATGGAGATTTCTTACAGGCTTTTCAAGACAGCTCGCTATGTCCCGACCTCCATACGGATCTACGTGGATTTTACCTATACGTAATCTATATGGAATTCCAAACAGAAATTCTACTAGTTTCTATATGGAAATTTCTTACAGGATTTTTTAGACAGCTCACTATGTCCCGACCTCTATGCGGATCTATATGGATTCTACCTATACGTAATCTATATGGAATTCCAAACAGAAATTCCACAAGTTTCTATATGGAGATTTCTCACAAGATTTTTAAGACATCTCGCTAAGTCCCGACCTTTATACGGATCTATATGGATGTTACTAATATGTAATCTATATGGAATCCCAAACAGAAATTCTACTAGGATCTATATGTATTTTTCGAACAGGATTTTTCAAACATTGCGCTGTGTCCCGACCTCTATGCGGATCTATATGGATGTTACCAAATATGTAATCTATATGGAATTACAAACCAAAATTCTACAAGTTTCTATATGGAGATTTCTTACAAGATTTTTAAGACATCTCGCTATGTGGAGACCTCTATACGGACCTATATGGATGTTACCAATATGTAATCTATATGGAATTCCAAAGAGAAATTCTACTAGTTTCTATATGGAAATTTCTTACAGGATTTTCTAGACATATTGATATGTCCCGACCACTATACGGATCTATATTGATGTTATCAATATGTAATCTAAATGGAATTCCAAACAGAAATTCTGCTAGTTTCTATATGGAGATTTCTTGCAGGATTTTTAAGACAGCTCGCTATGTCCCGACATCTATACGGATCTATATGGATGTAACCAATATGTAATCTATATGGAATTCCAACCAGAAATTCTACTAGGTTCTATATGTATATTTCGAACAGGATTTTTCAAACATTGCGCTATGTCCCGACCTCTATCCGGATCTATATGGATTCTACCTATTCCATATAGATCCATATAGACCGGAGGGTCCATGAGGGCCACTGTGGCATCCCCAAAATTAAGTGAAAATACCAACAAAAACCCGTAGAAACCAGCCGAGCGAGTGTCATAATAGCATATAGATCCATATTGACCCGGGGGTCTAGAAGGCTCAATGAGGCACTCTCCAAAACTAAGTGAAAATACCACCAGAAACCCATAGAAAGCACCTCAGCTACTAATGGTAATTCCATATAGATCCATATAGACCCAGGGGTCCATAATGAACCAATAAGGCATTTCCTCAAATCGAGTGAAAATACCACCAGAAACCCATAGAAACCAGCTCAGCTAATTATGGTGATTGCGTATAGATCCATATGAACCCTAGGGTCTATGAGGACCAATAAGGCATTACCTCAAATCAAGTCAAAATACCACCAGAAACCCATAGAAACCAGTTCAGCTACGTATGGTAATTCCGTATAGATCCATAGAGACCCTAAGGTCCATGAGGACCAATAAGGCATTCCCTCAAATCAAGTAAAAATACCACCAGAAACTCATAGAAACCAGCTCAGCGGCTGTTAATGATTCCATATGGATCCATATAGACCCAGGGGTCTAGAAGGGCCAATGAGACAATGTCCAAAACTAAGTGAAAATACCACCAGAAACCCATAGAAACCAGCTCAGCGTCCTATGGTAATTCCGTATAGATCCATATAGACCCTAGGATCTATTAGGACCAATAAGGCAGTCCCTCAAATCAAGTAAAAATACCACCAGAAACTCATAGAATCCAACTCAGCGGCTGTTAGTGATTCCGTATAGATCCATATAGACCCAGGGGCCAATGAGGCAATCTCATAAACTAAGTGAAAATACCACTAGAAACCCATAGAAACCGGCTCAGCTATCTATGTTAATTCCGTATAGATCCATATAGACCCTAGGTTCTATGAGGACCAATAAGGCATTCCCTCAAATCAAGTGAAAATACCACCAGAAACTCATAGAAACCAGCTCAGCGGCTGTTAGTAATTCCGTATAGATCCAAATAAACCTAGGGGTCTATAAGGGCCAATGAGGCACTCACCAAAACAAAGTGAAAATACCACCAGAAACCCATAGAAACCACCTCAGCTACTAATG